>JXCR01141917.1:220736-257462 GCA_002079205.1 Phalaenopsis hybrid cultivar
ATCCTTAAACATGAAGAGTTCTAGGCAAGATTCCTAGTAAAGGAAGGTTTAAGCTCAAAGAGAAATTCAAGAAAAAGATGCCCACAATGGGAAAAGAAGCAATGAGTTTGAATGATGGTGACAAGGATTTTGACGTCATTAAAAATATGCTTGAAGGTACAAAAAACTTTTATTGTCCCAATAAAGAAAGTCAAAAGAGGAATCAATAGGCTTACATTATCTCGAGAGATGATGCCAAAGTCCGTGAGTTTTATGTTATGAATAGATTACCTATAAAAGAGAAGAACCATATGCCAATTATAGAAAAGGGAGTGAAGAAAATTACTCAGCAATAGGACTTACACTATCTTATTATAGATAAAGGTCATATGCCCTAAACAAATTGGTCAATATCATGCCACTTAGCATTGGTCAGCTTAGGTAGGAGCCACGGACCACTGTGATCCTAATCACCCAAATCAAGATCAAGATCACCAAAGTAAGGCATAAGGTTAGGTTTTTGGCCAACTCAACTAATAAATGGGTTTAGATTGGGTTTAGGATGAACTAGTTTAAGGCTTGGCCTTGGATCAGAAATAAACATTTCCTCCTCGTTAAGAGAGACAAGTTCACTTACTAAGATTAAGGACTAAGATCCCCAGTCCTAAGACAATCCTAAAGCTAAGGTGACAAGGCCAAGATTGAGAATATATGGTTTGGGTGCCTAATAGTAAGATTTAGACCTGGAGAATTCGGAGTGTCAAAATAGAAGTCAAGAACCTTTATGACCAAGAGAAAAACCTAAGAATGAGAGGGGAAAAGGAAATTGTTGTGAGGTAAAATTGATTTCCATCTTACTTTTTTACAAGGAAATTAAGTATGCTTATCCGCAAATACAACAAGGATAAGTTCTTATTCTTATATAAATAAAATTCACAAAGATAGAAACCCTAGATAACTTATACAAGCTCTTATTCTTTTATAACCATTAAGGAATTATCCTAATATGAATTCAAAATCAAATAAAACATATTCAATAAACAAGAAAACTTTCAAATTTATCGTTATCAATCTTAAAATTGTTCCAATGACAAAACTTCCTGAGCCTTGATCGCCATCAAATAATGTCAGATTGACAATTTGCTCGTGCCTAAGGACCACTAAAAACATCTTCAATAACAATGTGACGAGAGAATCGCACATGCAACAATTTTCTTAAAGAAATTAAATTATCAAACATGAACTATTTAATTCATCCATGATTAGGTGCCCAACTTGCGATCATAGGCGATTTGATTTATTTCCAACTAATCTTTGAATCATGGACAAATAAAAACAAGATAAATAGCACAGAACTTTATTACAGAAGCTAATGAAAAGAAAATTGCGCCCTTATTTTTCAAAAATTTGACTTAACAGCACAGCATATATATACATGTATGTAGATAAAATACAGTTTCAAAATTCGTATATTCTTACAAATAAATTAAGAGATATGTTATTGATGGATAAATAAATAATCTTGATAGTTTATTTGCTAACAACATGTAACTCCATTACCATCAAGCCAGTACATTTAAGAAAGTTATATGCTTGAAAGGATGGATAACAGTAGTTTTTTGTTTGTTTCCAAAAGTTTTAAAGGTATGATGTAATACATTAGCTAAACATTAAGCTAACAGAAAAATCATAAAAAAAGTTAAATATGTTTAGGAAATACTATAAACCTGGCCACCACGATTCATCCTTGTTGCATTTGGGAAAACAATTTTTAGCTCCTAGAAAAAGAAACCACAAATAAAAAATATTAACTGGTGTGACATGAATGGAATACATCATATCAGAATGAATACATCATATCATCGTATCATAGTTAAAAAAAAGGATTACCTTAACAAATTGAGTAAGAGGAGCACTTGGACTGCGCGAAGTGGTTAGCAGTATTTTGGGATCTTTTACAGTTGAATTAGCATACTCATCATCAATGAGAGATCTTGGAACTGTGCATGAAAAGGGAAAAAAACAAATACTTAAACGCAGCAAGCAACAAGGAAAATGTCAATTTAAAAGTTCATAAAACCGCAAAATATTATACAAGAATTAGCAATAATAAAGTAGGTTCTAATGTGTGAAAGTAAAAATATCTTGGTTGAGGGGACTAAAGCTGAATTTACATAATAAATAATAAGATATTTTGATTCATTAAATTTATCCCCTCATATCCTAAAATTGTAGCTTCCAATGAACCCCCCACATACCTTCTCAAGTTTTTGTTAGCCTCTAAGCATGTCAAGTATTGAACTGGACAAGCCAAATACTAGATATTTATCTAGTTCAATCTGAGATATNAAGGATTACCTTAACAAATTGAGTAAGAGGAGCACTTGGACTGCGCGAAGTGGTTAGCAGTATTTTGGGATCTTTTACAGTTGCATTAGCATACTCATCATCAATGAGAGATCTTGGAACTGTGCATAAAAAGGAAAAAAAACAAATACTTAAACGCAGCAAGCAACAAGGAAAATGTCAATTTAAAAGTTCATAAAACCGCAAAATATTATACAAGAATTAGCAATAATAAAGTAGGTTCTAATGTGTGAAAGTAAAAATATCTTGGTTGAGGGGACTAAAGCTGAATTTACATAATAAATAATAAGATATTTTGATTCATTAAATTTATCCTCTCATATCCTAAAATTGTAGCTTCCAATGAACCCCACACATACCTTCTCAAGTTTTTGTTCGCCTCTAAGCATGTCAAGTATTGAACTGGACAAGCCAATTACTAGATATTTATCTAGTTCAATCTGAGATATCAGATTTTTAGATAGAATAGCAGTTGAATTCAATTCAGAAAACATAGTGACCTGACCTAGTCAAAAAATTTAGAATTGGATCACAATTCAATGCAAAATCAGCCTAATTACTGATCCGTGAGACATGTATTAGAAGAGACTCTACAAGAGAAATTCAATGGCTAAACAAGCTAAAAATGCTAGAGGCTATCAATACCCTAAATATTCCACTATGCCAAAGTCAAAGTTCTCCAATTCTCAATCTCCTTTTATTTCAACCTCGCCCCCACCTAAAAATTAGAGATAAAAAAAACTTGCTTCTACAGTTGGAATGCTTATGGATCGCTAACCGCTACGGATGTAAATGAGCTGAGCAGGCTCAAATTACACTCATAAATTAGCTCGTGAGCCGAGCTTATAGAGCCACGAGTTCATTCGAGCTCAAACTTAAACTTGTAAATTAAACGTGCTTGAGTTCAAGCTTAATATGACTTGGCCCGTCAGCTCGTGAGCTACCTCAATTAAAATAAATATTGAGAGATGGCTATTTCTAATAAAAAGCAAAGGACATTGTTATAAATAAAAAATAAAAAAACTACGATTAATGCAAGTTGTAAATGTCAGGTCGCATTAAATAAACAATAAAGAATTTCTTCCTCANAACCCGTCAGCTCGTGAGCAACCTCAATTAAAATAAATATTGAGAGATGGCTATTTCTAATAAAAAGCAAAGGAAATTGTTATATATAAAAAATAAAAAAAACTACGATTAATGCAAGTTGTAAATGTCAGGTTGCATTAAATAAACAATAAAGAATTTCTTCCTCATCCTGTTTAAATTACGTAAATATATTCCTTATCTGCACATTTCACAATTCTCAAAACTGGTCACACCGCTTCCATTCTTCTCCCAAGGACGACAACTTGTCCCAAGGAAACCTTCTCTGGCAAGCTCGCATTGAGACTCTTCCTTATCCGGGATTAGACATTGATCTTGATGGCACTTTCTGTAGTTAGCTTCTTTACTTCCTCTGAAAACACATTAATGAGCTCCCATCAGGAGGAGTCAAGCTCTTGAACCTAGTAATAAGTGGACGAGATGGTTTCGAGATCATTACATGAGCTTGATTCAAGCTTGAGCTTGAGTTTGAGCCACACTTATGACAGCAGATTGAGCTCAAGTTTGTTGGTTTGAGCACAACTCAACTCGATTAAACGCCTACTTAGCATCATTCCAAACCAAAAAAGTTCTTAGATTTAAATGATTTAAGATCCAACTTAATATTGCAGAAAACAAAATAAGGTTGACCCTAAACAAAACCAACAAGATATNAAGACTCTTCCTTATCTGGGATTAGACATTGATCTTGATGGCGCTTTCTCTAGTTAGCTTCTTTACTTCCTCTAAAAACACATTAACAAGCTCCCATCAGGAGGAGTCAAACTCTTGAACCTAGTAATAAGCGGACGAGATGAATTCGAGATCATTGCATGAGCTTGATTCAAGCTTGAGCTTGAGTTTGAGCCACACTTATGACAACGGGTTGAGCTCAAGTTCGTTGGTTGGAGCACAACTCCACTCGATTAAACACCTACTTAGCATCATTCCAAACCAAAAAAGTTCTTAGATTCAATGATTTAAGATCCAACTTAATATTGCAGAAAACAAAATAAGGTTGACCCTAAACAAAACGAACAAGATATCCTCATTGAATCAAAGGAGTAATGCAATGCAATACCAACCAATTTGCATTCCTAGTTTTAAAGGCTATCCCATTAGGCAACCCCAAGAAATATTGTTAGTTGTTACTGTAATTAAACAAAACTATTGCCCTGAAAAATTCTCACCATCAAATAGTATAAAAATAAGAAGCATTAATGGTGGGGAAAAAATTCCTACAACGGCAAAACAAGAAGGAATTAAATGAAAAACAAAAGGTAGGTTTTCTTATATTTCATCTATAACCCTTTTACAATGCCTACAAGTATATTTATGCATACTCGACTAATACTAAGTGTATTAGTTATAACTATACAACAACAACAATAAGCCTTTATCCCAATAAGTGAGGTCGATACATGAATGCTTTTTCTCTATTGCATCATATTCAGTGTCATATTCTCATTTAATTCTAATGGATTAAGATCATTTTATACAATATGCCCAATTCTTGTTAAGTCTACATCTGTCTTTCTTAACATAAGTCGAATCTAAAACATTTACTCTCCTAACTAGATCGTCAGATGATTAACGTTTAATATATCTAAGATGACTCTCTAATCTTGTCGCCACTGGAGCTAAACCAACACTATCATGGATATATTCATTTCACATTTTGTCTCTAACTGTAAAGCAACTCATCCACCTAAGCATTCTCATCTCAACAACACTTAACTTTGTTTTATGTTTCTCTATTAAAGGCCATCATTTTGCGTCATATAGCATTGCAGGCCTCACCACCATCTTATAAAAATTTTCTTTTAGTCTAAGCGATACTTTTCTATCATACAATAGGTCTAATGCATTCCTCCATTTCAACCAACCAACTTGAATTCTACTAAAAGTATCCCAATCCATATCACCATCACTTTGAACAATAGACTTTGAGATATCTAAAACATTCACACCTTTTAATGATTTGATCACCCATAGTTACAACTCTGCCACTAGAGTCACTACTACTAAAATTACATTCCATGTATTCAATTTTAGATCTACTCAAACGAAGGCCTTTAGACTCCAATGTAGACCTCCATATTTCAAGTTTTTCCTGGACTCTTTCTGTGGTCTTATCTACAAGAAGAATAACATCAGCAAAAAACATAAACCAAGGTACATCCTCCTATAAATGTCCAATAAAAACATCCATAATTAAATCAAAAAATATATGGGCTTAAAGTCGTTCCCTGATATAATCCAACTGAAATAGGAAAATACTTCGTCAATCCTCCTTCTATTCGAACACAAGTAACAGCTCTAGTATACATATTTTTAATGGCATGAATATAAATTATATCAACACGTTTCTTCTCTAGAGCTCTACAAAGGACTTCTCTTGGAACCTTATTGTAAACTTTTTCTAAATCAACAAAAATCACATGTAGATCCTCCTTATTCTCTCTTTACTTCTCCATCAAACCTCTCAATAAATGTATAGCTTTCATAGTAGACCTGCCCGACATAAATCCAAATTGATTATAAGAAATCTACGTATCACGTTTTAACCTATGTTCAATTACACTCACCCATAATTTTAAAGTATGACACATAAACTTAATTCTTTTATAATTTGCCAAAATACTCTTCCTCCATACTCCAGGCATCATTTTAGTTTTTAAAATAATATTAACGAGTTTAGTAAGCCAAGAAACTACCAAATCTCCTAAATATTTCCACACTCAGTTGGGATATCGTCAGGTCCTATTGATTTTCAACCCTTGATTTTATTAAAGCCTCCTCAACTTTTTTATACTAATACGATAGTAAAAATAAAATGTTTTATTATTATTAACGATATTAATATCACTATGGTTGAACTTATTTTCAGAAAATTTACTGAAAAACTTATCAAAATAGGTTACCCACCTATGCTGAATATCTTACTCTAAGAAAAATGCTTCTTTATTTTCATTTTTAATACACTACTTAAATTAAACCTTTACTTTTCTTCTCGTTGTTTGGTTGGTTTATTCATATATTTTTCACCGTCTATAGTATCTAATCTATTATAAAGATCACTAAAGGTGAAATTTTTAGCGTCACAAATTGTTCTCTTAGACTCCCTCTGGGTCACCTTATATTTTTCTCAGTTCACTAAATTTTACCTTTAAACCAATTTTTACAGCACAACTTATATTTTATGTTTGCACATTATTATCTAATCACGAAGTATTTTTATTTATAAAAATTTTTCCTTTTGATTCTCCAAGTACATCTTTTGTCACTTATTTAATAGTACTTGTTACTTTATCCCCCAACGAATCTACTTTTTCATGAACATCCCAAATCTTAAAATCTTGAAGTTTACTAAAAAAAAAACTATTTTATATATATTTTTTAAGCGTCTTATCTAATTATATGACAATGTTTCCTTGTATTTTTTATCTCACAACTCTTCATCTTAAAATCCAAAACTAATAATCGATATTGAGTACTTAAATTTCACCTAGAATGACCTGACAATCTTTACATTCTCGACTTCTTTTTCTCAAAGAAAATGATCAATTTGTGTTTTATTAGATCTATTCTTATAGATAATAATATGTTTATCTCTTTTCTTAAATAAAGTATTAGCAATAACAAAATCATACATTAAAACAAAATCGTATATGATTCTACCTTCTTCATTAATCACTCCAAAACCATAGTCACCATGAATATTTCTAAAATCTTCTACCATTCTACCAACATGTCCATTTAAATGTTCTCCAATAAAAATTCTTTCTTCAAGAGATATTATTTGTATTAATTCTTGTAGGCATTCCAGAATTTTTCTTTTGAACTTATATTTAAACTTAATTGAGGAGCATAACTACTTATAATATTAAAAACCTTAATATCAACAATTATCGTTAGGGCTATAATTATATCTCTAATTCTATTAATTTTTACAACATTAAGTGTGACTCCTACCTGAATACCAAATTTTAAAGCATAAACTATTAATTTTCTTAGTTTTTTCTCCAACCCATTTAGTCTCTTAAATACGTAAGATATTTATCTTCCTATGAATCATAATATCAATTAATTCCATTAATTTACCTATAAGAGTATTTATATTCCGTGATTTTATCCTAATATAAGTTATAACTATAAAGTATTAAAGTATTAATAACCGAAGAAATAAGCAGAAAATAGGATTAAACATAAGTAATAGTATAATATTCCTCGAGCACATGGTGCAAAGCATCGAATCTCCCTGGCTTCAGAGGAACTCAACCTGAGAGAAAGGAAATAGGTATTGGTGTATCTGGAGGATAGTAACTGTAAATATCATTAAACATTGAATGTGGAAGATATGCGTTAATCAGAAGGTAGGTCGATGATGTATGTGTTATCATTAATGCGCTTGGCCATCGGAAAAAGGCCATTTTTCATTGGACTGAGTTTTGAATAACTTCTTGGGATAAAGCACTCCTTCCAGAGTCTAACCAAAACAAGATCACCTGGATTAAAAACTTTGTGGCGTCCATGACTGCTTGCTTGTATTTTATAGTCTTCGTTAGATTTCTCTAAAGTTAAGCAAACGTCTTGAAAGAATTTTGTCTAATCTTCCACCATTAAACTAGTAGCTTTGCTTTTACACTTAGGGAGAATGACAATGTCAACTTTGTGGTTTGCCATCTTAGTATACACAATACTAGAAGGGCATTTACTAATAGAGCGAATGGGCATTGAATTGTATTCAAATTCAGCTTGAGTGATCTTGTTCCAAACACCTCAACCTATTTCCAACTATATGATTCACCATCTTTGTTTGCTCATCTGTTTGTGGGTGATAAGTCGAGCTTTAGTTGAAGCAAGGTTTGTAGACACTTTCAAAGTTCTCGCCAAAAATGATTAACATATTTAACAACAAGATTCGAGGTGAGACTTCTTGGAATACCATGCAAACAAACAATCTCATGGAAAAAAATTCAAGAAGAGCATCAAATGTCTTCTTACAACCGACAAAGTGCATCATTTTGAAGAACTTTTCGATAACAACCATCTAAAATCGATACCACTTTTTGTTTTGGGTAAGCCCATCATGAAATTCAAGTGGAGAATTTCCCATATAGAATTTGGAATCGATGGTAGAGCATGTAAGCAGGTGTTTTGAGCATGTATAGTTTTGGCGGATAGAGTATCCATCAACAAGCCTGATGACATCTCTTCACAGATGCGGCCAAAAAAACACTCTAATCAATGCCACTATTTTCTCACGCCCCGGATGAGCTGCCAGCTTGTCTGCATGCATTTCTTTGACAAGTTGCTACCTAAAGGATGTATTTGGGATGCACAATTGATTCCCTTTAAACAAATAACCATGTCTAAGTGAAAAATATGCTGTTTGAGATTGGTTGCAGCTTTTTCATGCCATAGAAAGTCTGAATCTTCAGCATATAATTCCCAAATGATGTCAAGTCCAATAATCTCAATTTGATATGAGAAGGGCTGATCTTCTATTAAGAGCATCAGCTACTCTGTTTTGAACACCAGACTTATGTTTAAATACAAAACTAAACTTTTGAGGAAGACAATCCACCTGGCATGCATTCGGTTGATTTTCTTTGGGAATTAAGAAAATGCAAAGCACGATTATCACTGCATAGAACAAAATCCTGGTTTAGTACATAGTGTTTCCAATGTTTGAGGGCTCAAACTACTGCATAAAGTTTTTTTTCATAAGCCGAACATTTTTGCCTTGGGTCACTTAATTTTTTTGTTGAAAAACTCAACCGGACAACCCAATTGTGTGAGGACAACCCCAATCCCAATGGCTAAAGCATCTGGGTCAACCTGAAATGGTCTTTATAAATTCGACATGGCTAAAATGGAAACTGAACTCAAGACTTCTTTGATAGTATGGAAGCTATTTTGTTGTTCGGCAACTCAAAAGAAGGTTTTGGATTTAAGGCAATTGGTTACCAGGGCCATGATAAAACCAAGGAAATGGACACAAGATGAGGCAAACTAATATTGTTTATATGAAAGGGTTCAGGCCTAACTTAAGGGCAATTTGATGATCACTTGCAACATTTAAAGATTTTAGCCATCAAAAAACTTAGAAGCTTCCCTTTATAAAGCATTGATAAAAAGTGGCTAGGCCATGGAGGCTTCTAACTTCAACTATAGGTGAAGGGACCGGCCACTTTATGGATGTAACCTTATTTGGGTTTGTTTGAATTCTTTCTGCCAATATGATAAACTAAGGAAATGGACACTGAATTAGGCAAATTCACATTTGTTTATATAAAGGAATAACGTGTGACTACAAAGAGCTTCATATATATGTTTCAGATGTTGCAAGTGATCGCTATAGACTAGTATGTCATCAAAACAGACAACATAGAACCGGCCCAAGAATGTTTTGAGTATCTCGTTTATGAGTTTGATAAAGGTACACAGTGCGTTGCACAAGTCGAAGATCATGACCTTCCATTCATATAAACCATCACAAGTTTCGAAGGCGGTTTCCATTCATCGCCGTGCATAATTTAGAACTGATGGATGATATCCGCTACATAAGACCAATTTTGAAAAGATTATAGTTCCTGCCAACTTGNATTAAAGGCCATCATTTTGCGTCATATAGCATTGCAGGCCTCACCACCATCTTATAAAAATTTTCTTTTAGTCTAAGCGATACTTTTCTATCATACAATAGGTCTAATGCATTCCTCCATTTCAACCAACCAACTTGAATTCTACTAAAAGTATCCCAATCCATATCACCATCACTTTGAACAATAGACTTTGAGATATCTAAAACATTCACACCTTTTAATGATTTGATCACCCATAGTTACAACTCTGCCACTAGAGTCACTACTACTAAAATTACATTCCATGTATTCAATTTTAGATCTACTCAAACGAAGGCCTTTAGACTCCAATGTAGACCTCCATATTTCAAGTTTTTCCTGGACTCTTTCTGTGGTCTTATCTACAAGAAGAATAACATCAGCAAAAAACATAAACCAAGGTACATCCTCCTATAAATGTCCAATAAAAACATCCATAATTAAATCAAAAAATATATGGGCTTAAAGTCGTTCCCTGATATAATCCAACTGAAATAGGAAAATACTTCGTCAATCCTCCTTCTATTCGAACACAAGTAACAGCTCTAGTATACATATTTTTAATGGCATGAATATAAATTATATCAACACGTTTCTTCTCTAGAGCTCTACAAAGGACTTCTCTTGGAACCTTATTGTAAACTTTTTCTAAATCAACAAAAATCACATGTAGATCCTCCTTATTCTCTCTTTACTTCTCCATCAAACCTCTCAATAAATGTATAGCTTTCATAGTAGACCTGCCCGACATAAATCCAAATTGATTATAAGAAATCTACGTATCACGTTTTAACCTATGTTCAATTACACTCACCCATAATTTTAAAGTATGACACATAAACTTAATTCTTTTATAATTNATTCTTTTGGAACCTTATCGTAAACTTTTTCTAAATCAACAAAAATCACATGTAGATCCTCCTTATTCTCTCTTTACTTCTCCATCAAACCTCTCAATAAATGTATAGCTTCCATAGTAAACCTGCCCGACAAAAATCCAAATTGATTATGAGAAATCTACGTATCACATTTTAACCTATGTTCAATTACACTCACCCATAATTTTAAAGTATGACACATAAACTTCATTCTTTTATAATTTGCTAAAATACTCTTCCTCCATATCTCAGGCATCATTTTAGTTTTTAAAATAATATTAAAGAGTTTAGTAAGCCAAGAAACTACCAAATCTCCTAAATATTTCCACACTCAGTTGGGATATCGTCAGGTCCTNTCCAGGCATCATTTTAGTTTTTAAAATAATATTAACGAGTTTAGTAAGCCAAGAAACTACCAAATCTCCTAAATATTTCCACACTCAGTTGGGATATCGTCAGGTCCTATTGATTTTCAACCCTTGATTTTATTAAAGCCTCCTCAACTTTTTTATACTAATACGTTAGTAAAAATAAAATGTTTTATTATTATTACCGATATTAATGTCACTATGGTCGAACGTATTTTAAGAAAATTTACTGAAAAGTTTATCAAAATAGGTTACCCACCCTATGCTGAATATCTTACTCTATGAAAAACACTTTTTTATTTTCAGTTTTAATACACTACTTAAATTAAATCTTTACTTTTCTTTTCTCTTTGTTTGGTTGGTTTATTCATATATTTTTCACCATCTATAGTATCTAATCTATTATAAAGATCACTAAAGGTTAAATTTTTAGCATCACAAATTATTCTCTTAAACTCCCTCTGGGTCACCTTATATTTTTCTCAGTTCTCTAAATTTTACCTTTAAACCAATTTTTACAGCACAACTTATATTTTATCTTTGCACATTATTATTTAATCATCAGTTGGGATATCGTCAGGTCCTTTTGATTCTCCAAGTTCATCTTTTGTCACTTATTTAATAGTACTTGTTTCTTTATCCCCCAACAAATCTGCTTTTTCATGAACATCCCAAATCTTAAAATCTTGAAGCTTATTAAAAAAAACTATTTTATATATTTTTTAAAGTGTCTTATCTAATTATATGACAATGTTTCCTTGTATTTTTTATCTCACAACTCTTCATCTTAAAATCCAAAACTAAAAATCGATATTGAGTAATTTTCACCTGGAATGACCTGCCAATCTTTACATTCTCGACTTCTTTTTCTCAAAGAAAATGATCAATTTGTGTTTTATTAGATCTATTCTTATAGGTAATAATATGCTCATCTCTTCTTAAATAAAGTATTAGCAATAACAAAATCATACGCTAAAACAAAATCGTGTATGATTCTACCTTCTTCATTAATCACTCCAAAATTATAGTCACCATGAATATTTCTAAAATCTTCTACCATTCTACCAACATGTCCATTTAAATGTTCTCCAATAAAAATTCTTTCTTCAAGAGATATTATTTGTATTAATTCTTGTAGGCATTCCATAATTTTTCTTTTGAACTTATAATTAAACTTAATTGAAGAGCATAACTACTTAAAATATTAAAAACCTTAATATCAACAATTATCGTTAGGGCTATAATTATATCTCCAATTCTATTAATTTTTACAACATTAAGTGTGACTCCTACCTGAATACCAAATTTTAAAGCATAAACTATCAATTTCCTTAGTCTTTTCTCCAACCCATTTAGTCTCTTAAATACGTAAAATATTTATCTTCATATGAATCATAATATCAATTAATTCCATTAATTTACCTATAAGAGTATTTATATTCCGTGATTTTATCTTAATATAAGTTATAACTATAATGTATTAAAGTATTAATAACTGAAGAAATAAGCAGAAAATAGGATTAAACATAAGTAGTAGTATAATGTTCCTCGAGCACATGGTGCAAAGCATCGAATCTCCCTGGCTTCAGAGGAACTCAACCTGAGAGAAAGGAAATAGGTATTGGTGTATCTGGAGGATAGTAACTGTAAATATCATTAAACATTGAATGTGGAAGATATGCGTAAATCAGAAGGTAGGTCGATGATGTATGTGTTATCATTAATGCGCTTGGCCGTCGGAAGAGGGCCATTTTTCATTCGACTGAGTTTTGAATAGCTTGTTGAGGTAAAGCACTCCTTCCGGAGTCTAACCAAAACAAGAGCACCTGGATTAAAAACTTTGTGGCGTCGATGACTGCTCGCTTGTATTTTATAGTCTTCATTAGATTTCTCTAAAGTTAAGCAAACGTCTTGAAAGAAATTTGTGTAATCTTCCACCATTAAACTAGTAGCTTTGTTTTTACACTTAGGGAGAATGACAATGTCAACTTTGTGGTTTGGCATCTTAGTATACACAATACTAGAAGGGCATTTACTAATAGAGCGAATGGGCATTGAATTGTATTCAAATTCAGCTTGTGCAATCTTGTTCCAAATACCTCAACCTATTTCCAACTATATGATTCACCATCTTTGCTTGCTCATCTGTTTGTGGGTATAAGTCGAGCTTTAGTTGAAGCAAGGTTCGTAGACACTTTCAAAGTTCTCGCCAAAAATGATTAACAAATTTAACACCAAGATTCGAGGTGAGACCTTGGAATACCATGCAAGCGAACAATCTCATGGAAAAAAATTCAAGCCATGTGAAGAGCATCAAATGTCTTCTTACAACCGACAAAGTGCATCATTTTGGAAAACTTTTTGATAACAACCATCTAAAATCGATACCTCTTTTTGTTTTGGGTAAGCCCATCATGAAATTCAAGCAGAGAATTTCCCTTATAGAGTCTGGAATCGATGGTAGAGCATGTAAGCAGGTGTTTTGAGCATTTATAGTTTTGGCGGATAGAGTATCCATCAACAAGCCTGATGACATCTCTTCGGAGATGCGGCCAAAAAAACACTCTAATCAATGCCACTATTTTCTCACGCCCCGGATGAGCTGCCAGCTTGTCTGCATGCATTTCTTTGACAAGTTGCTACCTAAAGGATGTATTTGGGATGCACAATTGATTCCCTTTAAACAAATAACCATGTCTAAGTGAAAAATATGCTGTTTGAGATTGGTTGCAGCTTTTTCATGATAGAAAGTTTGAATCTTCAGCATATAATTCCCAAATGATGTCAAGTTCAATAATCTCAATTTGAACCTATATGAGAAGGGCTGATCTTCTATTAAGAGCATCAGCTACTTTGTTTTGAACACCAGACTTGTGTTTAAATACAAAACTAAACTTTTGAGGAAGAAAATCCACCTGGCATGCATTCGGTTGATTTTCTTTGGGAATTAAGAAAATGCAAAGCACGATTATCACTGCATAGAACAAAATCCTGGTTTAGTACATAGTGTTTCCAATGTTTGAGGGCTCAAACTACTGCATAAAGTTTTTGTTCATAAGCTGAACATTTTTGCCTTAGGTCACTTAATTTCTTTGTTGAAAAGCTCAACCGGACAACCCAATTGTGTGAGGACAACCCCAATCCCAATGGCTAAAGCATCTGGATCAACCTGAAATGGTCTTTATAAATTCGACATGGCTAAAATGGGAACTGAACTCAAGACTTCTTTGATAGCATGGAAGCTATTTTGTTGTTCGGGGCGACTCAAAAGAAGGTTTTGGATTTAAGGCAATTGGTTACCAGGGCCATGATAAAACCAAGGAAATGGACACAAGATGAGGCAAACTAATATTGTTTATATGAAAGGGTTCAGGCCTAACTTAAGGGCAATTTGATGATCACTTGCAACATTTAAAGATTTTAGCCATCAAAGAAGTTAGAAGCTTCCCTTTATAAAGCGTTGATAAAAAGTGGCTAGGCCATGGAAGCTTCTAACTTCAACTATTGGTGAAGGGACCGGCCACTTTATGGATGTAACCTTATTTGGGTTTGATTGAATTCTTTCTGCCGATATGATAAACTAAGGAAATGGACACTGAATTAGGCAAACTCACATTTGTTTATATAAAGGTATAACGTGTGACTACAAAGAGCTTCATATATATGTTTCAATGTTGCAAGTGATCACTATAGATTAGTATGTCATCAAAACAGACAACATAGAACCGCCCCAAGAATGTTTTGAGTATCTCGTTCATGAGTTTGATAAAGGTACACAGTGCGTTGCACAAGTCGAAAATCATGACCTTCCATTCATATAAACCAACACAAGTTTCGAAGGCGGTTTCCATTCATTGCCGTGCCTAATTTAGAACTGATGGATGATATCCGCTACATAAGACCAATTTTGAAAAGATTATAGTTCCTGCCAACTTGTCTATCATGTCTTCCAACTGTGACATAGGAAAGCGATATTTAAGATTAACCTTATTGATTGCTCGACTATCAACACATTCTCCAATATCCATCTTTTTTAGGCATGATAAGTGTTGATACAACACACAAACTCAGACTTTATTCAATCATATGTTTCTTCAACAAGTCAATGACTATTTCTTGTAAGATAATATTATATTTAGGACTCAAGCAATAGTGGGGCAGATTAAAAAGAAGCAGTACGTAAGAAATCAATTTGGTGGTGAATGTTGTGGAGAGAAAGCAAACCCGAAGGCAGCTCAGCTAGGGCTTGTTGAATACCTAATTGCAGGCAACGCTTCAGTAGATAATTCTCTGTTAGGTTCTGAGACACTTATTACAAGACTTGTATAAAGATTGGGTTTCTCGCTAGAGGGTTTAACTGGCTTCACAGCTAACAAAAGCAGCAGTCTTAGAACTCAAACCTTTCATTCGACGAAGCANATAGGAAAGCGATATTTAAGATTAATCTTATTGATTGCTCGACTATCAACACATTCTCTAATATCCATCTTTTTTAGGCATTATAAGTGTTGATACAACACACAGAATCAGACTTTATTCAATCATATGTTTCTTCAATAAGTCATTGACTCTTTCTTGTAAGATAATATGATATTTAGGACTCAAACAATCGTGGGGCAGATTAAAAAGAAGCAGTATGTAAGAAATCAATTTGGTGGTGAATGTTGTGGAGAAAAGGCAAACCCGAAGGCAGCTCAGCTAGGGCTTGTTGAATACCTAACTGCAGGCAACGCTTCAGTAGACAATTCTCTGTTAGGTTCTGAGACATTTATTACAAGACTTGTATAAAGACTGGGTTTGTAGCCAGAGGGTTTAACTGGCTTCACAGCTAACAAAAGCAGCAGTCTTAGAACTCAAACCTTTCATTCGCCGGAGTATGTGTCAGATCGGCAGTCATAAGTGGCTCTCAAATCAAACTGCCATGATCTTCCTAATATCATATGACATGCATCCATTAAAATTGATCTCTTACATCCATTTTGTACACAAAGTGCTTACCAACAGAGAAGGTAATGTGGACGAATCTCCTAAACAAGTAAATCTACCATTTCATTAAGCCACTCTATCAGTAAGTTTCAAGATACTTGGTAATCTTGAGTTGCAAAGCCTGCACCACAAATTTGGAGATGTTTTCAGTGCACCCACTATCAATGAGCAGGTCACACACTTTCTCGCTGATGGTGCATTTAGTGNAAAATCTACCCTTTCATTAAGCCACCCGATCAGTAAGTTTCAAGATACTTGGTAATCTTGAGTTGCAAAGCCTGCACCACAAACTTGGAGATGTTTTCAGTGCACCCACTATCAATGAGCAGGTCACACACTTTCTCGCTGATGGTGCATTTAGTGCGGAAGATAGCATGCCTCTATGATGGTAGGTTTTGCCGTGGTGTTAAAACACATACAAGTGATTCACCTTCATCTCCAACCATATCTTCAAATTCAAACTTGTCCAGATTTGTTTCTTTCTACGGCTCTTGAATTTCAGGTTCTCCATCAAGCACCTGTAGTTGTCGAGATGGGCATCCATTGGATTTATGCCCCAGTTGAAGGCAACCAAAACATTTCAAATTGGATAGTTTAAAATAAGGGTTTTCCTTCACTTTTTAGTTGCTCTTGAAGGGGGTTCTTTCACTGTTTGTTGTTGGATTTAATTAGGTTTTGGGACTGAAGAGAGCTCACCTTTAAATTCGGAGAAGTGGTTTGGCTGCTAGTTTTCAGCAGTTTGAAGCTTATATTCCAGAAGCAATTACTTTGGGTGCTTCTATTTAGCTGCATTTCAGCTTTATAAGCTATATTTACATGTTGGGATAGTGACCAAATGGAACTAAGCTCCAAATTATCTTGAATTGTATCATGCAAACCTTTGATGGATCGGGCAACAAGCTGGTTATCCGATTGGTTGAGGTTGTTCCATGTAATAAGAAAATAAAACTCTTCTGTATAATCACTAATTAATATCTGGCCTTGAGCACAATATTGATTTTGAAGATATAGCATCTATTTAAGATTTGCGGCAAGAAAGTGTCCTCTCAACAATTGCTTCATTCTGAACCAATTGTGAACAGATCTTTCCATTCCCATTGGCGTACTTAATGTAATTGTAACCAACAAGCTTTTGCTGCCCCTTTTAATTGACATGCTACATATTTTACTTATTTTTCTGGGAAAATCACTATATATTCAAAGATAGTTTCCACTAATTTTTCCCGGTCTAAATAATCCTTATGGGAATATGTCTGTCAAAGAGAGAGATATCAAATTTCACTTGGAATTCATTACGCCATTTGTCTTGATTTGCGTACCTCCTGTAATCTGCAGCTTATTTTGACCCAGTTCCTCTTCATCTGAATTAGATAGATCAAACCGTTTCTTCACATCTTTCTCGCTATCTGATTCAGGATTACTGGAAGGGATTGATCTGGGCATACCTAGTTTCGCCATGCCTCACAGGAAAAAAGCAAGAGTTGCTCGAATTGCAAGAATTGCAAGATTGTCGGATTTNACCAAACACAAACACAAGCTCTGTTCGTTCGTGTTCGATTCGTTTACACCCCTAGTGGGAACGAAATTCCTGTAGTGAAAAAAGAGGAGAAAGAAACGAGGAGATAAAAAGAAAGCAGGTTTTCTTATATTTCATCTATATCCCTTTTACAATGTCTGTAAGAATGTATATGTATACTTGACTAATTATAAGTGTATTAGCTAACTATAATGCATTAAAGTATAAATAACCAAAGAAATAAGCAGGAAATAAGATAAAGCATAAGTAATGGTAAAGTGTTCCTCAAGCAAATAGTGCACTGCATGAATTAGTTTTCTATTCAAGTAAATAAGATAATTGATGAGGTGCATGCCACTATGGAGAAAAACATCTATCAAAGGAAAGCAATATAAAAAAAAGTAATTGTTATTTTTCTATCAAACTGATAATTAATTAGGTACATTATCTTTTAATACATGAGAAAAGCATCTACGGAGAAAAACATAGATAATCAAACTGCACTAGGGTTTTGTTAAAACATTCAGGAATATATTAAATAATAGGGAAATTTGCATACATACCACTCAATTCTTATACATTTACATATCTAAACACGTAAACTTTCACATTTACATTTATAACACATTCGTGTGATATACTAAACATGAAAAGTTATATTAAAATTTTTAAAAATACGGGAATGTGATACTTTTGATATGATTCTAAAGATTTTAGTGCTATATTAAAGTTGGAGTGTTAGATATGTAAACATATAAGATTGGGTTGTATGTATGTAAATGCCCCTAAATAATATTGCAACAACAACAACATCCCAACATCTGCTCTTATCTAGGTAAGCAGACAAGAAATTTCGCTTTTAAGTAGGTCCTGAACACCCAGTAAGGTAGTTGAACCAACCTGCAGTCTGTTCATCCTCAAGATCAATCTCTTGCCGAAGTGCTGCCTCCTCATTCCTAANTTGTGAACAGATCTTTCCATTCCCATTGGCGTACTTAATGTAATTGTAACCAACAAGCTTTTGCTGCCCCTTTTAATTGACATGCTACATATTTTACTTATTTTTCTGGGAAAATCACTATATATTCAAAGATAGTTTCCACTAATTTTTCCCGGTCTAAATAATCCTTATGGGAATATGTCTGTCAAAGAGAGAGATATCAAATTTCACTTGGAATTCATTACGCCATTTGTCTTGATTTGCGTACCTCCTGTAATCTGCAGCTTATTTTGACCCAGTTCCTCTTCATCTGAATTAGATAGATCAAACCGTTTCTTCACATCTTTCTCGCTATCTGATTCAGGATTACTGGAAGGGATTGATCTGGGCATACCTAGTTTCGCCATGCCTCACAGGAAAAAAGCAAGAGTTGCTCGAATTGCAAGAATTGCAAGATTGTCGGATTTGAGACTCTGGATCTCACACTTCAAATTCCACTGATAATTTCACTGATTTAGATGTTCGGGATTCTCCTCTTTGCACGAGATTGTTCTTTGACAACCAGAGGGCTTCTAGGCTTTGAACATCGTCAATAGCCGGGAGCTTACCGCATACTGCCATTGGTTCCTGATTGACAGGCTATGATACCACTATGGTGGGAACGAAATTCCTGCAGTGAAAAAACAGGAGAAAGGAACGAAGAGATAAAAAGAAAGCAGGCTTTCTTATATTTCATCTATATCCCTTTTACAATGTCTGTAAGAATGTATATTTATACTTGACTAATTATAAGTGTATTAGCTAACTATAATGCATTAAAGTATAAATAACCAAAGAAATAAGCAGGAAATAAGATAAAGCATAAGTAATGGTAACGTGTTCCTCAAGCAAATAGTGCACTGCATCGATTAATTTTCTATTCAAGTAACTAAGATAATTGATGAGGTGCATGCCCTGTGATGAATGAGAAAAACATCTATCAAAGGAAAGCAATATAAAAAAAAAGTAATTGCTATTTTTCTATCAAACTGATAATTAATTAGGTACATTATCTTTTAATACATGAGAAAAGCATCTACGGAGAAAAACATAGATAATCAAACTGCACTAGGGTTTTGTTAAAACATTCAGGAATATATTAAATAATAGGGAAATTTGCATACATACCACTCAATTCTTATACATTTACATATCTAAACACATAAACTTTCATATTTACATTTATAAAACATTTGTGTGATATACTAAACATGAAAAGTTATATTAAAATTTTTAAAAATACAGGAATGTGATACTTTTGATATGATTCTAAAGATTTTAGTGCTATATTAAAGTTGGAGTGTTAGATATGTAAATACATAAGATTGGGTTGTATGTATGTAAATGCCCCTAAATATTATTGCAACAACAACAACATCCCAACATCTGCTCTTATCAAGTTAGGTAAGCAGATAAGAAATATCGCTTTTAAGTAGGTCCTGAACAACCAGTAGGGTTAAGTTGAACCAACCTGCAGTCTGTTCATCCTCAAGATCAATCTCTTGCCGAAGTGCTGCCTCC
The DNA here is from genome assembly GCA_002079205.1 of Phalaenopsis hybrid cultivar. Classification (NCBI taxonomy): domain Eukaryota; kingdom Viridiplantae; phylum Streptophyta; class Magnoliopsida; order Asparagales; family Orchidaceae; genus Phalaenopsis; species Phalaenopsis hybrid cultivar. The sequence goes on from JXCR01141917.1 coordinate 241,046, forward strand.
TCGTTCCTAAGCTCAGTTGGTATTGGCTTTCCCTCTGCAGAATCGACCAACGAACATAAATATCATTCAAGTGATATATATGAGAAACAAATCAAAAGAGCTAAAAGAGGTTTTGGGGCGTACCTTCAAGGGCTTCCCTAATCTTTCGCTTCTTCTCATAGTACTCACGTTCCTTTCCCTCTAAGCTCTTCCGGTAGAGATACTCTCTTCTCAGCCTAATGTTCCTCCTCAACATGCCTCAGGAGTAGAAGTTCAGCGGAGAAGTGAAAATTTAAGAAACTCGAGCACTTCTGCACAAACAAATTCATAAATATTATATTTCGCAGGAGCAAAAGCATCATTGATGATTAAATGGGATGTTATTGCAATAAGAAGCATAATGGAGTAATAACAGCAAGTTAGTGTCATAAGATTTATAAGCAATAGAGAAATAAGTAACAAAACTAACAATCAGTTTAAGAAATGAGTATTCAAAACGAAAAGTCAAAGATGAAATAGCATCTACGAAACTTTGTTTCCCTGGAAAAAAATTTAAAAACAAACTAGTTTTGTTGCAATTCCATAGGCAGCATCGAATTGAAATAGTTTCTAATCAGGAAGAGAGGAAGCTTGGCTATAAATAGATGAAAATCATCATTTTATTTAAAAAGTTCAAAAAGTAAAACAAAATCATTAGGAAAACAAAATTGGTCATATTATGACAAATTTCTCAATTTGCATGTTAAAATTCAATAGAAACTAAAACTATTAGGGCCCATCTCAAGCAAACACGGATATGTTGTAGGTATCGGAGCTGTTTTACCCTACGAAGGTAAGCCATTAGAGTTTTTTATAGAAAAACTAAGTCCTAATGCTACTATAAATCAGCAATCCAATAATGAATAAGAGGTATATGTAATTGATCATGCACTAAACAATAAGAGCATTATCTTTTGCATCAAAAGTTTGTAAAATTCAACGATCATGATTCAATATAATTCTCACAAACCCAAAAGAACCTGAGTTGCATGCTATGAAGCATGGACATGATGGCACGGACACGACACGATACGAGAACACGGCATAATTGAAAAAAAAGAAGGCATATGTCATAGACACATTTTAATAATATAAAATATATTTTTTTTCATTATTCTCTAATAAACATATCACAAAACAAAATAAGCAAGAATAAAATTTAACTTGCATTATGAATTCTCGTGTTTATAAAAACTAATTTTCAAAATTAAACATATAATAATATTCAAAAGAATTCCTCTAACTTTTCTACTAAGTTTTACATTATCTTATTATTACACCTTGTTTAAATTAAGTTAAAATTTTAACTTTTAGAATTAGAATAAGTATAAATTTATAACTATTAATTTATTAGAGTAAAAAAACATAAATTCACACCTACAATACTAGAGTGGCTTTGACTCCACTTAGATTCGACGAATAAAAGCTTCAATGCAACCGTTGCTAAGTTCGTGGGGTATTTGGATCAGCTTCAATGAAAAGATTTGAGTCCTGCTTAGGTTGCAACAATGAACTTACAACTTTCACTTTAGCGGGTGTAAGTTCAACTTCAATGAACAAAAGAGAACTACAACGCTCGTCTTCGATGATTGCATAATGGACATTTGATGCTGACTGTTGATGCTGACTGTTAATGCTCGACTTCAACGAATATTGGATGAACCATTTATGCTCGATTTTAATGAATGTTAGAGGGAATTTCGACATGAAGAGAGGGAGCGGCTTCGATTATGAGATATAATTTAAGTCATACGTATTTTTATACTTCTCTGCTTTTGTCCTGTTTTTTTTCATATCGTGTTGAGCACATATTTGTGAAGGTGTCCAGGCATATCTCACACATATTCAGGGCCGAAAAAATTAAAAAATATATTTTATAGTATCGAACAAGTGTAGATGTCCAATAAGTATCTGGTATGAGTACGTCACATTTTTAGAAGTGTGCGTGCTACATAGGTCACATGCATGGTTGATATTTTTGCATAAATTTAATTTTGTTCTCCAACACAAAGTTGGGTAATTCAATCAAATGATTGACACGCTCAATTGACGAGCAATCCTTTATGTAGATGTCAATATTGCTATTACAACATTTCAAGCTCTTTGAGATCAATAAAAAAAGGGAAGAATCTTGATTTTATTAAACCATGGCACAATGCAATGCATGAAGCAATTAGCTATTAAAATATTCATAAATGTTAAATTATGGATGCCAATAACTTCCCTCCATTAAAAGCAAATCAGTCAGATGCATGTCATTGGCCTTGCAACCCACACTGGGCAAGATAAAACCTTGGCTTTTTTATAGGACCGATTTGTTTGGCCAATGCTCCAGCATGATGCCTATTGCTACAAAAGTTGTGCTAAATATTCCAAATGTACAAATAGTCTTTAAGAAGCAACACTAAAAAATTATCAAATCCAAACTTATAGGACTTATAACTATGAATTTACTAAACACAACTTACAACCAAAAACAACCATTAAGAACCTAGAAAACTCATAAAGCCAATCATAAAAAGGATTGAAATGGTATAAATGATAGCATCGTTGCTCTCAAATTCATTAATTATTTAAATTCATTTTGATATTTTGCTTGTTTTTTTATGTAAAATTTTTCACAATTTAAATGGAAAAACAAAAGAAAAACAGCGCACCTAATATGCATAATGTCACTACTACCAAAAAATAAGATATCCTTCGATAAATTTAAAAAAAAAATACAAAAATGTAATTTCATCATTTCCCCTCAATCTTGAATTATGTCTCAGTCGCCTTAAACATTGCACCATCAAATCGCTTATTAAGTTTAAAAAATGATTTATTATATTAATATACATATTATTCTAAATAATAACTTAAAAAACTAAATTTGCTTTCTGTTCTTCATAGAACTTAACAAATTTCTCTGTTTCAAGGGAAATAAAAAATGAAAAAAATAAATTGATTTGAGATAATGTGCAAAATATGCTAAATATATGCTGACATTTCTTACCGACAATAGAGATTACACAAACAATGTCAAAGAATCAAGGCAAAAAAATGTAGAATTATATGTCATCCTATTGGGAATTTGACAAATATACATCAAACTGACAAAGAAAGTGGTAGATAATGAGGGACCCAAAGTTTCAATATATCAACAGTGCATCCCTTACAATTTCATTTAAACCCCAAAATTTATTGAACGATGTAAAAATGACTCCTTTTCTTTTTATTCCAATGAAATCGAATGAAAATGAGAAAATGAACTTAATGATTGTTGAAATGAATATGCGCGGATGTTACGCTGCAAGTCTAAGGAAGCCATCTTCTCTTTCACAAGCCATTGTTCACGTCCATATGTTTGCCCCCGCACTCCCTTTTAAGGGGCTGTTTAGTAAGCAGGATTTAAGTAGGATTTAATCAAATTTTAATGTAAATTCTTTCAAACAGCATAAATGACAAATTGAAATTAGAGAAGCAGAAGCGCTCGAAGGCAGGAAGGGGGAGAAGCTCGAGGGTTACCTTTCTCGATTGTTTCGAGTAGGAGCGGAGATGGAGATGGAGATGGAGATGGAGAAGAAATATAGGAGTTTCGGAGGATTTTGTACGCTGCGATCCTGTAGTTACCTTCTCAGCTCGCGCTTGTCGCTACTGTATCGCGAGGATTTCGGTGGGAAAGCTAAGCTAGGCGATGGCTTGGGCGAAACGGGGAGTAGGGGCACGGAGGCAGGCGAGGGTTTCGGTCAAGTTTCCCGAGGTTTCGGGATTTAATTTAATTTTATTTAAGTTAAATTTATTCAGTTTAATGAATTAAAAATTAATTATATGTTACAATCTAAGTATAACTATAAAATTTATATATAACTATTTCATGATTAATTAATAAAATAGTAAATTATATATTTAATATTAATTTAGTAAAATTCTAATTATAAATAAAATATTAATTACATAATCCAGACATGATATTTGCTCGATGATGTTACTGCGTTGGTTCGCCTCCGACGTATGGACGATAACTTTATCATTATCAAGGATGAACTCTATAAGAAGACCTTTGTTGGTCCTTACCTCAACTAACTTTCCCCATCTCAAGCTGATTAGGCTATGCGCGAGATTCATTCTAGGATATGTGGGGAGCACATCTGGGATAAAGCTCTAGCCCTGAAGATAATGAAAAAAGATTTTACTAGCCCATGATCAAGAAATATGCGAAAATCCAAGATTTTTAGAAGACTTGAGAGGAGTTGGTAGAGATTCCAAGGTTTTACTAGCCCATGATATAATTCCATAGCAGAGGGAGGAGCGGCCTTAGAATCTCAACTGTCCTCTTCCTCCAAAAAATATAGTAGCAATGCAAAAAAAAATCCTGAATCACATACTAGGCAGAGCTATGGCTTTATCAATTCGCATGTTAAAATCTATTGTAAACCATAAAGATTTATGGCCTTATCAACAAGGAAGAACAATATTGAACTTATAGGTGAAGGAAAAGTAGTCTATAGAAAAAATGCAAATAATTAGGGAGATAAGAATTGAGAGGATTTAACTTAAGAGTTGCTAGGGTGACAGGAAGAAACACTTACTAAGTTAAAACAAACTTGGTTACACACTCGGAAGAGGGTAACCTAGATTCATGCTTCTATTATCACTAGTCACATTAGATTTTTAGTATCATATCCTATATTTCCACATGCACTCACAAGAGATTGGTAGCTTTCATTTCTTGAATTTCACCAAACCAATTAAGTCTATATAGGGTTAATTTAGACTTAGCATTGTAATCTAAGAGTAGCTGTTAGAAATCACCCTTTATCGACCTTCCAAACTAGGCCCTGAAAATAATAGACTAGAACTTCTCCTTTGGAATTAACTACTTCACTTCTCTGTTGGATTGACAGTACAGACTCATTTGAGCCATATATTATTGAAACGATATGTATGCTTGTGTGAGAAACCCAGTGTGTAAGAATATCTAATATTAAGGAATTAATCAATTTACTAAGGAGTGGATCAAGTTTCTGGGGCAACTACCAGGACTCACATTATTGTGACATAACACGCTTGTGGGATCAAGTTTATGGAGTCGTTAATGCGGAAGCGATGCCAAAAAAAACTTTAAGAGGATTTTAGTTGAATCTGAAAGGCTTAGATTTGAAAATAATAGTGTTATTATCTAGTGTGTTTAATTATTATGTGTTATTTTAAAGAAAATACAAAATACGAAATTATTTTTGAGTGATTGAAGTACTAGATATCTATCCTATTAGTTAAGTCTTTAGAGTTGAATGCATAGTTCAGGTACAACAGACCTTAAATTATACAACTCAGAACTAGAGAGAAAACTTTTAGAAGGATTAGGAAGCAGAAAGACTCCAAAACTTTGTTGTAGAAATGACGGATCAACAAGTTAATGAAGATTTAGTCTTGGATTAGAATGTTAATAGACCTTTGAGGGCTTATGCGAATCATGCAATGGATAAAATTCACTTAAGTATACAAACCCTAACCGTAGAGGCAAATACTTTCTAACTTAAGCCAACAATTATTCTGATGATGCAAAATAATCAATTTGGAGGATCCCCGTCTGAAGACCCTAACTTACGTTTAACTAGTTTCTTAGAACTCTGCACCACATTCAGGTATACAATGTCTCTAATGATGTTATTAGACTTAGACATTTTCCCTTTTCCCTGAGGGATAAAGCCAAAATGTGGCTTAATTAATTAACACTAGGTTCAATTAGAACGTGGGGGAATTTAAGCTATAAATTTCTAGCTAAGTATTTTTTATCATTTAAAACCGCTCAATTGAGTAATGATATCATGTCATTCTGTCAACATGAAGGTGCATCAATTTATGAGGCTTGGGAATGATTTAAAGAACTTCTTAAGAAGTGTCCACATCATGCATTATCTGATTAGCTTATTATTCAAACTTTATATTACATATTAGTTGGATCTTTAAGAGCAATCATGGATGCTGCCTCTGGTGTTTCACTTATGTCGAAACCATTTAAGGAGGCTTATTCACTTATAGAGGAGATGGCCAACAATAACTTTCAATGGCCCTCCAAAAGAGTAAACCCCAAAAAAGTAGCAAATGTTCAGGAAATTGATGTGCTAACTATTTTAACTTATCGAATAGTAGCTATTGCAAGAAATTTAGATTATGACAGAACGAGTCAACTTCAAGGACCTTCATTCGTTGATGAAAATTCATTTGGGCAGTTGACTGATACTAACTCTTTTGAAACTATCCTTGCGGTACGGTAAACAATCACTCAAATAACTCATATTCCAATTATTAGAACCTAAGCTGAAAGAATCATGCTAACTTTAACTGGAATAACAATTATGGAGGAGGAAACCAACCATGGGGAAATAATCAAGTTAATCCTAATGGTAATTGGAATAAACAAGGTAATTCTAACTTTAGACGTTCTTTTCCTCTTGGATTTAACTCCAACCCACAACTTAAGAAGAAAAAGTTATCATTAGAAGAGGTTATTCTTCAAATGGGGTGTCAGCCGCACAGCCAAGGGCTTGCAATTAGGAATATAGAAAACTAACTTGGAAAATTCCTAACTCACTCAGCAATCTTCCTCAAGGGATTTTTTCTTGTAACATCGAGTTGAATTCTAAGGAGAAGAATAATGACCAATTGAAAGCAATAAAGTTAAGGACTGGAAGGGAATTAGAGGATATGGTTCAAAAGAACACTGAGTTGAGAAAAGAGGAAGAGGAGACCAAAGGACCTATGGAAGAAATTACTAAGGAATCTGAAACACCTAAGGAGAACCTGACCAAAAATTTAGGAGACCTTGAACTATCTTATAGGGATCCATTTCTTATAGCTTTGAAGGAAGACATTAATATAAAAATAGAGAAAAATTATTGGAAGGATATTAGATTTAGAAAGAACCATTAGGAACAATAATCTAAATCAACCCTCTATATGCCCTCAAGATGATTATTATAGAGCTGAGAAGGATAAGTTGCAAGAAAAACTGAAATTTGAAGATTTAGTAGAATTTCTAAGATCAACAAATGATTAGATGATTGATCAGGATTACTAAATCAGAATTTTAATCCAGGAGGAATCCTTATTCATCAGGCTGACAACATTAAATCAAACTCTTCTTAGGAGGCAACCCAAGGTGCATATGTGTTTGTTTGTTCATGAGTTGTGAATGTTTGTAGTATATTGTGTTCGTCGTATGTGTGGCATGGATTGTTCGATGTTGATTGTGGATGTTAGGATTGTGATTGGATTGCTTGAATGTATGTTAGTAGAATTAGATTTGATGGTTCTCTATGTTTAATTTTCACTACTATCATTGAGTTGCTGATGTATTTCCTTTTATTGGTTGTACAAGACATTAGTTATCAATGTTTGTAAATTTAAAATATTTTTGGACAAAGGTTTTGGTTCTTTTAATTATTTATATACTAATACAGGCACTATTACATTGACTTTCTTCATTTTAATTTTCATTCTAGCATGTGTAGGTTAGATTTACTTTTTGTTGCATATTGTTTTGTCCTAATGAATACTTGAAAATATTTCTATCAAACATATGTGATAGATTGTATTTCTAAGCTGTGATATTTCTTCCTTCTTGTATTTCTTCTATTGAATACTATACATTTTAAAAATCAAGTTTTGGGAGGAGGAAAACCTTTTAAAAGCTTAACTTTATTTGTCCTAAGTTCCTTACATATAAAATTGATATCACTTTAAAATAACTTGCAGTATGTAGTGTTACCATTAGGGTGCTATAATTTTGATTTTAAGGATGTTATTGAAAACTTAGTTAAAATTTTTGGTGAAAGGGCTGTGCTAAAGTTAAGGTATTTAGTACGAGATAATAGGAATATGATTTTATTATTTATAGTAAGAAAGAATTGTACTTTTAAAAAAGTAATATTCTTATATTCACACTTTATAAGAATTGAGTCTCTATTTAAAGAAATTTTAATTTAATACTGACAATTTTAAAAGTAAAGGAAAGTGATGAGTTCTAACTTTAGGAGGAGGATAGTGAAATTGAAAACTATTAAAAACTATCCAGATATACTAATCCTCAAATTAAATTAGTAAGAATTGAAAATGATCCTAAAAATAAGAAAAGAAAGAAAAGTAAAAAGAAAAAAAAAGGTTATGAAATGTGAGGAGAAGGTTGAGGAGAAGCATAATCAAAAATTGATTTCACTTGAATTTTCTTAAAGGAAAATATTTAGATAAGATCTGAAGTTTATTTTTATTTTAAAAAGTATTAATCAAATTTGCTTAGTTAGAGTGCTTAAATTCTGGTTTATACTTTTTAGGAATCCCAAGTTTGATAAATTATAATTATTTTTGAAGTAGATAGAAAACCAGGATCCCTAAGTTAAATATTAAATACGCTTTTGCCCCAGTCCTAGCTCGGTTCACTAGAATTTCCCCTAAGTTTCACTATGACATTCCTAAAGCAAAATTGTAAGAAATCTTGAAGAAACCCACAACCACAAGTCAACAACTTTGGTTTTTAAAAGTTAGTGTTACTTGAGGACAAGTAACATTTAAGTTTGGGGGATTTTGATATGTCTTTTAGCATGCTTAATTTTCTTTATATTTAGCACATGTTTTTTAATGAAATTATAATTTGAAGAAGGGTATTTTTATGTTTATGTTGCACGTGTAATGGATAGAACTCTTGGAGTGAAGTAGGATTGAAAAGGATCAAAAAATAGCTGAATGGAGAAAACTTGGATTTCACATTATTGGTGCCTAGGTGACGGATTCTGGGTGCCAAGGCACTCCATTCAAGCGCCCCAGCGGCCGGATTCTGGGTACCAAGGAATTCCATTCAAGCACCCTAGCGCCTGCTTATGGGCTTCTAAGCACTAGAACTCTATGCATTCAACCGAGAAGGTGGCACCAAGGCATGTCCATTTTCTGCAGTTGTTGAACCGTGAGTTTGGGAGTTATTTGATGGATTTTTAGCATATAAAGAAGAGACTTTTGGGCTTTTCTAAGTCTTGGAGTTCTTCAGGAAGGCCAAGGGGCCGTAGATAGGAGTACAAACTGTAGATTTTTTGCCTTTTCTAGAGATATTGGAGGGGCAATTGAGTGAGTCCTATTAGGGAATTGTATCAGCATTGCAAGGAATAATAGGAGGCTTTGTTGGAGGGATTTTCATCTCTTTTTCATAAGAAAAAGCTAAGTAATGTGTTCTTTATGGTTTTGTATTTGTTGTTAACACATATTTAGTGGATTGCTTTGATTTAATAATGTTTTATGTTGTGCTAAACATGCTTTGTGAGTAGAATTCTTGCACTTTTCTCTTATAATAATTAGGTTGAATTTGTATGATGATGATTACTATAGAATAAATATTGTAATCTCAATGTGATGGTTTTTACTTCGTGCATAATTTACTTATCAATCTGATCAATTGGTATGCTAAAATTTATTGTAAACCCATAAAGATCCGAGAGGGCTATGACTTTGTTGACCTCATTTTTTGTTGAGGTTTAGTTTTTCCTCTTTAGTAGCCTAGGGTTTGGCCATATGACTTTTCCTGTTGACTATTCCTAGAAAACTAGACATGGAACCCTCACCACTAGAAATTCCAAACNTCAGGATCCCTAAGTTAAATATTAAATACGCTTTTGCCCTAGTCCTAGCTCGGTTCACTAGAATTTCCCCTAAGTTGCACTATGACATTCCTAAGGCAAAAATGTAAGAAATCTTGAAGAAACCCACAACCACAAGTCAACAACTTTGGTTTTTAAAAGTTAGTATTACTTGAGGACAAGTAACGTTTAAGTTTGGGGGATTTTGATATGTCTTTTAGCATGCTTAATTTTCTTTATATTTAGCACATGTTTTTGAATGAAATTGTACTTTGAAGAAGGGTATTTTTATGTTTATGTTGCACGTGTAATGGATAGTACTCCTGGAGTGAAGCAGGATTGAAAAGCAGCAAAAAATAGCTGAATGGAGAAAACTTGGATTTCACATTACTGGTGCCTAGGTGTCGGATTCTGGGTGCCAAGGCACTCCATTCAAGCGCCCTAGCGGCCGGATTCCGGGTACCAAGGCACTACATTCAAGAGCCCTAGTGTCTGCTTCTGGTATTCTAAGCACTAGAACTCTATGCATTCAACCGAGAAGGTGGCGCCGAGGCATGTCCATTTTCTGCAGTTGTTGAACCGTGAGTTTGGAAGTTATTTGATGGATTTTTAGCATATAAAGAAAGAAATTTTTGGCTTTTCTAAGTCTTGGAATTCTTCAGGAAGGCCAAGGGGTTGTAGATAGGAGTAAAAACTGTAAAGTTTTTCCTTTTCTAGAGATATTGGAGGGGGAATTGAGTGAGTCCTATTAGGGAATTGTATCAGCATTGCAAGGAATAATAGAAGACTTTGTTGGAGGGATTTTCATCTCTTTTTCATAAGGAAAAGCTAAGTATTGTGTTCTTTATGGTCTTGTATTTGTTGTTAACACATATTTAGTTGATTGCTTTGATTTAATAATGTCTTATGTTGTGCTAAACATGCTTTGTGAGTAGACTTCTTGCACTTTTCTCTTATAATAATTAGGTTGAATTTGTATGATGATGATTACTATAGAATAAATATTGTAATCTAAATGTGATGGTTTTTACTTCGTGCATAATTTATTTATCAATCTGATCAATTGGTACGCTAAAATTTGTTGTAAACCCATAAAAATCTGGGAGGGCTCACATTGAACTTATGGATGAAAGGAAATTAGTCCATAGGAATATGAAAATAGTTAAGAAGATAAGTTTTTAGGGGATTTAACTTTAAAATTTCTAGGGTGGCAGGAAGAAACACTTACAGAGTTAGACCAAACGTTATTACACACACAAAAAAGGGTAAGCTAGATTCGTGCTTCTATTGTCACTAGCCACATTAGATTCTAAGTATCCTATCCTACATTTCCAATTATGCACTCACAAGAGATTGGTAGCTTTCATATCCCAAATTCACCAAACTAATTAAATATATATAGTATTAATTTAGACTAAGCATTGTAATATATGAGAATCGACCTTCCAAACTAGCCCCTAAAAGTGACAAATAAAATCAAAACAATCAAAAAATCAAAATTGAAATCAAAATTTCAAGCTTCAATTTAACCTGGTCATGTTGAGTCTTCTCGACCTATCACTAGCATCACTTCTTTCGACCAAAATTTCCTTCCTCAAGAACTGTGGGTCCTCTTTCTTGCATGGAAGAGGTTAGCTAGTTGTATCTACATAGAATCACACTCTCCTTTGTCTTTTGTTGGGGTGAACGGGGGTTGGTTGGTTCTATTGGAACTGCACCTCCTTTCGCATGGACATTTCTTTGATCAGCACTTGAGTTGGATGTAAGTCCCCTGACATTCCTTCTCATTCTGATTTCTTCTTACAAACATTTTTTGCACTGCATAAATTTCCAAAAACTCCACACTTCATAAATTTTCATAAATCTCTACACCAACATTTTCACCAAAATCCTTACTTCATAAATTTTCATAAATCTCTGCACTCACATTCTTACAGAACTCAATACTTTATAAATTTTCACAACAAGTCTCTGCACACACATTTTAATAGAATTCTACACTTCATAAATTTCCACAAATTTAACATAAACCTCTATAAGATTCAACATCAACATTGAAAATCTCTGTACTCATAAGTTTCATAAAGTCCACAATTCATAAATCTCTACAAATCTCTGCATTCACAAATCTCAGCAAATCTCCAAAAATTTCTACATTCACAAATATCAGCAAATTCTCCACAACTTTACAAACTTCAATAATCTCACCGAATTCTCCACAATTTTGCAACTCTACAAATCTCAACAAATATTCATAATTTTACGGTTTCAAATGTATCCAAATCTTCACAATTTTTCACAATCTCTGCATTCACAGATCTCTGCAAATCTTCACAATCACCATAATTTCATAAATTTATGCATTTCACTAATCCTTCTCCACACTCAATAATCGGGTAGGCCTAGTCTTATTCTTTCTCAACACTCAACCATCGGGATAGGCAAATCATATTCCTTCTTAGCACTCAACAATCGGGATAGGCATAGTCCTAATCCTTCTCAACACTCAACAATCGGGATAGGCATAGCCCTATTTCTTCTCAGCATTCAGCAATCTAGATAGTCATAGTCCTAATCCTTCCCATCACTAAGCAATCGGGATAGTGATAGTCCTAATCCTCTCAGCACTCAGCAATCGGAATAGGCATAGCCTTAATCCTCCTTAGCACTCAACATTCAAGACATGTATAATCCTAACGCTTCTCAATGCTCACTACTTCTTGGGTTGGATGTAAGTTCTAGTGCTTTCCTCTCCAATGTAGCAAAATTTCTTACACTAGCTCTCAAGTTGGATGTAAGTCGCTGGGCTTTCCTGTTTGACCTAGTAATCCTATCAAAAGCTCAACAAGAAATTTTCAACAACTTTCACCCTCAAAATCTCAAAACAAAGATGAACAAAATTCCAAAAAAAAATCAAATTGATAAAAAACAATTCCACACAATACAAAGTAAAAAACAAAACAAAATAAATCAAATCGACATTCAAATTTGAAATCTCAAATTCACAGCAACAAAGTGAAAACACACCTGCTAATCCCCAACAAAAACTTCTCAAAATTTTCAATTCAAATTCTTCCTTGAGTTGGGATTTCTCGAGTGGGAACCCCAACTCAAATTCCATATCAAATCCAAAGATGTTGGTTTTATTGATAGCTTTGGTCAACACCAATATGCGTGGTGTGCTTCTCAACACTCTACACTTATTAGGGGTCCATTTGTTCACATCTTTTTTTGTGAGGTCTAGTTTTCCTCTAAGGATTCAGGATCCAGCCATCAAATTTTTCCTTTAACTGTCCTAGAACCTTAATGATGGGACCTAGCCTATTTAGAAATTCAAACCACTTCCTAGAAAATACATGTTTTGTTTTAGACTCTAGCACTTGAAGGTTAAGAACAACATGAGGGAGCTCAAAGAGAGCCTCCATAAAACCATTAATCCCTAGGATGGTCTTGTTCACACTTCATTCATCCTCACCACATTTCACAAACCTAAGCCTATCCTAAATTTCCCAAAATTACCAAGGTCAAACTTAATCTTGCCAAAATTTAAAATCAAACTTTAAATCCAAGTCCCAAGAATCTCAAATCCAAAGCTATATCCATTACACATCAATTTGCCACCTCAATCACCTAATACCTCATTTTTTGACAAAATCCCCCAAAATTCCCAAACTACACCTAAAATTGATTCAAACTGCCAAATTCTCCTCAATTCCATCAAAATCTAACTCCAAACTAAATCCTATCTGATTTTAAGTCCAAAATACAAAATTTCAAATTCAAACCCAATTCCACCTTGAACCCAACATAATTTCATCAAATCCCAAGTTTAAATTGAATTTTCCCTAATTGATGATTCCTAAAAGTTCACCAGGTCTCCATTTGGCTTTTACCATGTGAATGTGAGTCAAATAGGGTAGGAAATGAGTTTAAGTCCACTTGTGCTTAATTTGGGCTATACCTGAGTCAATAATACCACTAAACTATGTTCTAAACCCCTAATAACACCAAATACCACTGCGTCCCCAAGCCAAATAACCCCACAACCAAATTCCCTCAATATTACCTCCAAACTGCGTCATAAACGTCAAATAACACCAAAATACTACCACCATAAGATCCCCAATAACAAAGCCTTCATGCCCTGCCATAACGCCATAGAACAACGACGTCGTACCGTAATAACACTACACAAACACCTCAATACCACCAAAAATAACACCAAACTCTAGCCCCACGTGACATACACCCGCGTGTTACCCGCTTTCCTTTAGTTCCTCATCAATACTACCAAAATACAACCGGAATCATCCCGTCGATAACACCCTTTGATGTAGAACCATAGTAACACCAAAGTACATCCATAATAGCACCGCCAATAACACTTTCTACCATAGAACCGTGGTAACACTTCAGTACATCTGTAGTAACACTTACAATAACACCGTGTGTAGTGGAACCGTAATATCCCCTCAATATAACCATAATAGCACCCAAAATAACACTACAATAACCCCTTTAAGAGTGTTAAAGGCTTTGAAACACTATTGGTCAAAATTAAATAGGACATCATTTTCCAAGAGACGACATAAAGGTTTAGTAATTTTAGAAAAATATCTTATATATTGTCTGTAAAATCTAACATGTCCAAGAAAACTTCAAACTCCCCTCACATCAGTGGGTGGTGGTGGTTTTTCAATTACTTACACTTTATCTGAGTCTACTTTCATCCATTTCTCAAATATCTACTTCCATCCTTTTCTCAATTGACATGTCTCCTAATTGAGAACAAGATTAGTCTACTCATAGCATTTAAGCACATTTGAAAGATAATCTAGACATGAGTCAAATGTAGGGCCAAACACTTAAAAATTATCCATCAAAATTTCTTTTCCTTTCTCAATCAGGTCATTAAAAATTGACATCATGCAACATTGAAATGTTGTCGGAACGTGATACGCCTAAAATATATAGTGTTTTTAGACACATTTTTATACATATTTTTGAGATATTGTGCTTTAATGGAAGTTTTTTGGTGTTTTTCTTTCAGGTACAAGTAAAAAGGTGAAAAATGCTTAGAAGAGTGAAAAAAGATCAAATTTGGATCAAATAGGTGAAAAATGTGCAAAAGTGTTTTGGTGCCTAAGCGCCAGATCCGGCGCTTAAGCGCCTGGGAAACAAAGAAGGTCGCGCCTAAGCGTGAGAGACCCCGTGATTAAGCATTAGTGACAGTTATTGGACGAGTAAATTCAATTTTTGTGAATTTTGTTGAGGTTTTTGAGGCACCTATTGGCTTAATAGGTGGTTAGAACCACCTGGACGAAAATTATTGCGAAAGGATGCATCTCTTGGGGAAATACATTGAATCAAGACACATTTTGAAGAGATACCAAGACACCTTTTGGAGAATTATAAAAGAAGGAAAATTGAGACTTTGAAAGGGGTCCTCAAAGTACTAGGAAAGTTTTGAAAGTTCAAAAACTAGGGAGTTAGTTGGAGAGATTTTCAGGCACCATATATTTTCTTTTTTTTATTTTAGTTTTATATTGAGTGTTGTAAAAGAGAAGAGATTCAAAGGAGATTCAAGAGTTTAGTAGAGGACTTGAGATAAGTTTTTATCTTTTGTTTTAGACTACTTTTGGTTTTAATTGGGACTTGTTGTTGGTTTGAAAATGATTTATACTTTTAAACTAAAGTGTGATTTTTTTTTCCTCCATGGATTCTGAGTAGTTTTCTTTATCTTTCTTCTTAAAATGATACGTAATTAAGTGTTGGATGAAAGTTGTGGAAAGTATTAATCTTTAATGTTGGAAGAGGTTGTGATGATTTAAATTCATGTACTTCATTTAATTCTTGATTTGACCAATCCAGATGTAAAATTTGTTGTGAGAATATGTAAGAACCGAGATGGTATTGTCTCAGTCAATAATTGGAAAGAATCACATAAGGTTGTATGAATGAGACTGTATTTGATATGATTGAGTGCAAATACATAGTGAAATATTTATTGAAGGGTGTAGAGTTAGAGGACTTTAAAGTAACATGTTAAAACCCCCAACGTGGTTTATTATTTTAGGTTCTGATACGAGATGTCAGCCGCCAGGTGGAGGGCATCGAGAAAACTCTAGAATGAGAGCTAGTATCTTCCCAGACTAGCCGGTCTTCAGAACTATTCAAAATTTAAATTACCCAATGTTTTTTATAGCATTTCTAGTAAGGGTAAAGAATATTATTGCTCCTATTTGGCACAACATAATATGTATATTTCCACAACAGAATTCCTATACTTATTACTGATTTATGATAAGGAGAAATATATTTTCATATTTAGTGATTTTCTTCTATAAAAACTTAAGTTATCTTTTTAAGTTTGTACTATTTTTGTCAAAATATAAAAATTGCCAAAAATATTTAAACTTTCTTTACTAAGAAAACATCTTTAGTTTAAATATTTGTCATTTTAAAAATAGAAAGTTTTCCAAAAAGTGCATATTGCATATCTTCCCTGTGGGTTCGATATTTCAGGTCTTAATCAACAAATCCTATATTATTTGATAATGATACGTATACTTGCGTAGTATCCCAATATAAATTAAAAGTTAAATTCTTATTTTTCTTCAAGATCAAGTTTTTGGTTTTGTTGCAAAATAAGGAATAATAAGTGAAAAATATAATCAAAATTATTGTTATACTGTTGCATATAAGCAGTTATTGGGGATCAAGTTTTTGGCATCGTTGTCGGGGAAGTGAAGTGAAAATTGTAATGAATCTATTGATTTAAAAGCAAATTTCTA
>JXCR01141919.1:3023-22001 GCA_002079205.1 Phalaenopsis hybrid cultivar
GAGTGACGGGTTCTATACATTCGGGTGACCGAGTAGCCTTCGTGGTCCCTCGAGAATAAATATAACTGAGCCTAGTCCCATACGAGTTCTAGCGGTCCCTCTCATCCGAATTTTCTTTTTGTTTTATCGAAGTTTTGGGACGAGACATTCGTGTTACTTTTCTTTTCTTTCGTAATTTCTCCAAGAGTTTTGAGGATTTTATTTTACTTGAGTCTTTTTCGTTGAGTCTCTCGAGTTTTTTCCGCTTTTTCTCGGATTTTTTGGACGATGTTTTCTTCCAGATTTTGTTTTTTGAGATGCATTTAGTTTTGCTATGCTTAAGGGACACCAGACCTCACGGGCGTACAGGTTTGCTTTATATTTTACAGCACTTAATTTTTCTATTTCTACCTGCTGTTGTTCTTCCTGTATAGCATGTCATATTACTCCTGTTTCTACTTGCTACTGTTCTCCCTGTATAGCATGTTACACTTGTCCTATTTCTACTTGTTACTGTTCTCCCTGTATAGCATGTTACACTTGTCCTGTTTCTACTTGCTACTGTCTTTCATGTATAGCATGTTGTACTGCTCCTGTTTTTTTTTGCCTACTACTGTTTCACTTGCATGCTATTGTTCGTTCCTGCATCGCGCACTTTACATTTTATAACTTTAAACATGTTTACCTTTTTTTACATAGGATGTTTAGAGGACTACTGCTTTACACCTTTGCTTTACACCTTACAACTTTAAACATGTTTACTCTTCTTTACATAGGATGTTTAGAGGACTACAACATAGGGCAGTTTGATTTGGTACTATAACTGGACACCCTAGAAAATTTAAACTTGTCACGTCAAGGAGCTTGGAACTAGCGCAGTGGGCAGCACGACCATCTTCAACAGCAGAACATGTCTTCCTCAGCAAAATCTTTCCTTTTCCTAGAAATTAAACAACAATCCATAGGATTTCGAGGTTGTTTGCCTAGCGCACTATTCCTTTTCCTAGAAATTAAACAACAATCCATAGGATTTCGAGGTTGTTTGCCTAGCGCAATTTTCCTTTTCCTAGAAATTAAACAATCCATAGGTTTTCGAGGTTGTTTGCCTAGCGCAACATACTTTCCTTTTCCTAGAAATTAAACAACAATCCATAGGTTTTTGAGGTTGTTTGCCTAGTGCAACATCCTTTTCCTAGAAATTAAACAACAATCCATAGGTTTTCGAGGCTGTTTGCCTAGCGCAACATAAATTTCCTAGAAATAAAACAACAATCCATAGGTTTTCGAGGTTGTTTGCCTAGCGCAACATAAATCCTCCACGAGTTGTACGATCTAAGCCCTAACTCGTTCTAGGTTCCGAGGTTGTCGTCCGATACGACGTAAAACTCGTTCTAGGTTCTGTTGTCGTCCGATACGACGTAAACCCTCATATCTTCTAGGCAATTTGTGTGATCCTGTCACGCCTGTCGCCTGATACGACGTAAACCCTCATATCTTCTAGGCAATTTGTGTGACTCTGTCACGCAATGTCCGATACGACGTGAACCCTCATATCTTATAGGCAATTTGTGTGACTCTGTCACGCAAATATAAGCCCTAATTAAACCTGATACGATGTAAACCCTCATATCTTCTAGGCAATTTGAGTGACCCTGTCACGCAAATATACGATACGACGTAAACCCTCATATCTTCTAGGCAATTTGTGTGACTCTGTCACGTAAATATAAGCCCTAATTAAATAAAATTGGCAGGATAAAACACTTTAATATTTTCATGACCCTGTCGCACAAATATAAGCCCTAATTAAATAAAATTGGCAGGATGAAACACTTTAACTGACGTAAACCCTCATATCTTCTAGGCAATTTGAGTGACTCTGTCACGCAAATATAAGCCCTTGTAAACCCTCATATCTTCTAGGCAATTTTGTGGCCCTGTCACGCAAAGATAAACCCTAATTAAATAAAAATGGCAGGATGAAACACTTTAATAATTTCTTCCCAAAATTGGAGCCAAATCATAGGNTCCGGCTGCCGACAGCTTCTTACGGGCGACTCCCAAACATAACTTTCTCCTTTTAAGTGCCGACAGCGCCTAGGCGTCAGTCTCTTCCTAAATGAAACACAGACAGAAAGGTGGCGACGCATCATAAGCTCCTAAGAGCTGCCTCCGGCACCTAAGCACCACATTCGTGGCGCCATGGCGCCAGACTCTTATGAAAAGTTCTTCAAATGAGTGGCGCCTAGGCACAAGACATAAATTTGACAGTTTTGGCAGTTCAGAATTTGAATGAAAGGGAAGAAATATCAAAGGCTTAAAGACGAATATATGGGGGGATTTTTCACCATTTTTCTTTTGGCAGTGCTAGAGGGAGCATTCTGAAAGAGAATACCACACAACTTGCAAGGAGATTAAGAGAGAAGAAAAGAGAGTGTTTGTGAGGATTGAGAGACTTTATTGCTTACTATTGAAGGCATCTTCATCCTGCTTTATTGTGAAGGAGATAAGTACAATTAAGTTGTATTTTCTTTATGTTTTTTTTGGAAAGACTTTGTTTTTTTGTTTATTCATACTACTAAGTTGGTTTTGATGAGAATTGCCATGAATAGTGAGTAGTTTACTTGCTTCGCTCTTTAATTATGATGGTGATTGGATAGGACTAAGAGTTTGAATTTGTTTGACTTGATTTGTTTCAGAGCGTGTTGTGTTAACTTGTGAACTTAATTTACCTTCTGCCTGGCCATTGGATTGTTAAAATCTTTAGTGAATGTTGAGATTCGAAAGGATTCTTTATGGAACAAAAAATTTAACCATTTAAACTTAATGGAATAGGGATATGACCCATGAGTTTAAGCAATCTTTTGGGAGATATTTTATTGTGGGTAGATCAAGAGTTTTAGAGAACTGAGATTGAGACTGTTAATTTTCTTTAGTCCACCGGAAGGGGATAAGGAAGAATTTTTCTCTTGCTCGATACTATTTTGGAATCTACTCTTTAACTCTATCCATTACTTGATTAATTACAGAGAAATTTTTAACACTTGAATTTTCTAAAAGAATCTTTTTGCTTGCTAGGATAGCATTGCAAATTATACTCTTCATGCTTAAGCTGAGAATCGTAGGCTAGAACTTTTCCTTGGAATTTATCTCATCCCTGTGGGATCGATAACTAGACTCAAACCCTGATATTATTGATACGCCGCGCATACTTGCATGAGCAGCTCGTTCTTTGTAGCACTCATGCGTTTCATGTTTTTGATCGCGTCGATTAGGCGTCGATGGTAGCGCTTAAGCGCCCATGATTCGGCACCACTTTTCTGTCTTCTCGAGTTTGTGCTTTATTTAGGAAGAGACTGGTGCCTAGGCACCATTGGTTTGGCGTCTAGGCTCCCAACTCAACATTTGCTTCTTCTTTTTCTACAATTCGATCCGGTTTGACTCCCATTCATCCCCTTTCTTGCTACAATTTACAAAAACAACATAAAAACTTCTTAAAATGAATTCATATAAAATACAGAAATACAAATAACATCCATGGCCAAATTTTCAACATATCAGCTTAAAATCAGAAGACCTCTTGTGGAAAAGCGGTTTACCATAGATTAACCATGGAGCACCAGACAGAACCATTTCCACATATTCCTCTAAAGAGCCTTTGAGTTTCTAGATTTTACCAAACATTTGCAAAAGATTTTTGTAGAAAGGACCTTTCCCCAAAGAGTAACCAACAAGAGGCAAACTCTATTGTTTAGATCCCTCTTGAATTTCCTCATTCGAGAAAGAATTTATCTCCCAACTCCCAAGTAAGGACAGTAAGATTAAAACAAGAAGCATTAGAGTTATAATTAGAAACCGAATTCCTCTAGTTCAAGGACAGATAATGACCTTGAGAAAAAATTGAAGTGGGGAGAGGAAGAAAAGAGCTAAGATCCATAAAGAAAAAGATCCAAGAAAGCAAAATAAACTTGGAAACAAAAAGAAAAAAAGAAAACCTAGAAGAGAACAAAGAAAAACAAATAAGAAAGCAGATAACCAGATCAAGGGAAGAAAACACCTATAAACAAAACCCTAAACACTCTCGAGTCNCTTCTATCTTTTACATTTATCAACTTAGCCTAGCTATCAACGATAACTCACCTCTTTTCGCACGGCTAGTGATATCATCTTTTGCAATTTTCTGGTTTCACGGCTTATTATTGGAGTTTATTTTAATAAGCTTGTTTATTCACTTGATTTCAAAGTATTTGTAACTCATGTATAGATAATCTTATGGAAGAATGATATTTTATAAGAGAACTGCCAAAACATGGTTTCAATGTCTGTCATATTAGAAAAAAATAAGAAAAATAAGCCCTTCGCCTGTTTAAGCTTGCAAGAACAATCTACAATTTTTTTTTATTACAAAAAATATATAATTTTTTAAAGCATCTAAAGGCTTACAGAAATAAATAAAATAAAAAATACATATATAAATAATAATACAACAAAATGGTCTGCACAAAAATATTTAGCATAATAAGAATTGGGCAAGCCCAATATCATCTTTGATGTGTGTTGGAAGCTCCGTGATGATAGAGTAATAGATTATTATTTTAGTGGTGCACGAAAACTCATCACATACTCTGGTAATTAAAGACAAATAAATAAGAAGAGAAATTTCAAATTTTTATATGAAAAACTCTGGAAAGTGGGAAAAATCAAAGAGACCAACATAATTGAAACAATCCACTATGAATGACATGTACACAGATTCACTCTTCTCCTGAATTAGAGAAGATAAAGTTATTAAGTTGATCATTATTAATGTACAATAATAGTTCATTGATAATAGTTGCAGTCTAACTGTATTAAATGCAGTTCTTAGTAATAGGAGGCTGCGAGGGCTATAATCAATTGTTATGTAAATAGTAGTTTATCGTGAATGTTGTAGATGGTAACTATAGCGCTAGCTTGTCGTATAAACTGTAGTTGAAGTCCATGGTAGTAATTGTGTGGGCCACAAATGTTTGCTTTAAGAGTGTTAATTGGGTGCAGAGGAGTTGTGAGCCACATATGTCTTAGTTGATCACTTAGGTCGTAGTGGTGAGCTTTGATGACGTCCATAGGCCACAGGGGCCAGAGTCAGAAGATGCACAAGCTATATATCATATAGGTAGTAATTGATCACATATGTCATGGTGATGAGCTGTGATGATGTATGTAGGTTGCGGAGGATGGAGTAGAGAGCTAAACGAGTTGTGGACTATGTAAGTCATAGTTGATTGCATAAGCCATAATGGTGAGCTTTGATGTCGTCCGTAGGCCGCAGAGGTTGGCTTCAAGAGCTCCACGAGCTCTGGTCACGTAAGGCATAGTTGGTTGGGTAGTTCGTAGTAAAGAACTATGATGTAGCTCATAGGCTGCAAAGATCAGAGTCCAGAACTACATGAGTTGTGGACCACGTTGGACATACTTGGCCACTTAGGTTGTAATGGTGAGTTGTGATGACATCTTTTGGTCGTAGGGACTTGACTTGAGAGCTACACAAGCTGTAAACCACATAAGTTGTACTTCGTCATGTAGGCCGTAGTGGTTGGTTGCAAGGAGAGAGCTTTAGAAGTCTATAAAGAGTCAAGGTTTTTAGGATGTATTGTTACACTGTCTTCGACAAACATTGTTACACTTATTGAGGGTGCATTGTTAAACTGTTATCAGGGCATGTCATTTCACTGTATTTAGTGTGCATTGTTACACCATCTTCATCAAACATTATTGCATTGTATGTTGGGTGTGTTGTTCAGCATAATGTCTCCTTACTCTGCAATGTATGCTAGAATTTCACATTGCACGTTGTGGCTCCACAAAAGACTTTACTACAAGGAGAACATGTGGCTAATGGTTGTCGATGACAGCTGACTGGAGGTGATCGACAGTGGTTGGAGGCTACAAGACCGGGAGATATTTGCGGGATCTACGATGCTGATGTGATGATGGACTTCAACTCCTTCTCCAAGCTCTAGCCTTCCTCTGACTAAAGATCTCCCCCTTCAAGAGGGGGCATGACTCTATTTATAAAATATGGGAGAGGTCTCTTTGCAAATTAGGAAGGAATTCAGGTTACTCCATATGATGGTCTGGAGTGATTTCCTAGATCAGAACAAACAATGAACATTTGAGTACATTAATGATGTTTGACTTGAGCAATCTTGGGCTGTTGATTCGCCTAACCGAGATGTCTTATTTGATTATAAACTTGTTGGATTTAATATCTATTTGGCCTTGCACTTATGCACTGAAAGATTTTAAAAGTGATTTAATGGCTCATTTTTGCTTAATTTGACTAAAATTAGATCAGTGTTGGTAAAACTGAGTTTATCTCATCTAGTTGTTAGTTGATTGTAAGTCTACTGAAATCAAAGTTCTAAATGATTTTTATTGAAGTTTAAACTCTTTCAGCTCAAAAATTGCCTTGAGATTCTTGTTGTGCCTTTATATTCATGTCGGATGATGGAAATTAGCTAATGACATATCAGTTGCCCTCTAGTTTGAAATGAACAACTTTGTCGTCCAAAAATAACAAGATATGGAACGCGTGCGCACACACACACGCATAGAAATATATATAATTTCCAGTGTGTACTAGTTCTGATACAGTATGAGGTTGACTTTTTGCACTGAGATTAGATCTGTCTTTAATATCCACTGTGCCATCCCTACACAGGTGACCTTGAATTCCATCATGATAGTATAACCCTTGTCATCTTCCTTTGATGGGTGGAAATACCATGGTCCATTGAATTCTTTTCCTATTTTAACCACCAAGATTAAGGAGCTAGAGGAGAAGGTGACGAGAATGGTTTCTAAGGAAGATCACACTATGAAGCTTTCTAAACAGATTCAGTTTGGTCTGGCCATAGCCATGAATCGTTTCATGAAAGGAGGACTGGTCAAGCCCAAGTGGCTGGGCATGGATTAATTTGCCTCCAATTTTGTTATTTCTGGGGATGAAGATGGCGGGGTGGATCAACCGAGCGAAGATGAAGGGGGAAGCGGTGGTGGACTTGTGGCTGCTTAGGACATATATTCATTTTTATATTATTACTATTATTTTGTATAAAAAATCATGGAAGGTGTTCATTGGCAAGCATCCACACATTTAAAGAAAAACTCTATATACCTTTTGAAGAAGTGAAAATAAATCTTTTAATTCATTTTATCCTTACGTCAATTTTTCTTTTCTCCGAAGAGGAGCTAGTCATCCTAGGTCGAAGCATCTCATCTGGGTGTGAGGGAGTTATTTGGGTGAGCTAGGTCCAATGGGGCAACCTTAGTGTCCCGACCAATTATCCTCATTTTTGGATCTAACATGGGTGACTATGGCGCTAAATCTAATTACTTTTTAGATATATGCCCAACCCTACTACCTTGGCACTACGATTGGAATTCCTTAACTTTGGGCAAGGTCGGGCAATCTCAGTGTTGTCGCTTGCCTTTCTTCTATGATATGCTCAGCTGGGTGACCTTGGCGCCATGACAGATAGTCTTCAACTTTGGGCGGGAAATCCTGGCATTGTGGTCTGTCGTTCCTCTACTTTGTGCTAAGTCAACATTCTTAGTGTCGAGGCCTACAATTTTTCTATTTTATGCTCAATCGACAATCTTGGCATCACAGCTGGTAGTCTTTAACATTGGGCAAGGCTGGGCAATTTTAGCGTCGCAACCTGCAATCCTCAATTTTAGACAAGGTTAGGCGATCTTGTCGACGTGATCTACCATTCTTCTATTTTATGCTCAGCTGGGCAATCTTGTTTCCACAATCTACAATCTTCAACTTTGGGTAAGGTCGAGCAAGCTTGGAACTTCAGCCTGCTGTTCTTAAATTTTATGATTAGCCGAGAGACCTTGATGCCTTGACCGATAATATTCAATTTTGCAGCCAGTTATTCTTCACTCCCACGAGGGTTAGACCAACGTTATAATTCTCTCATGATTGCTCCAGTTTCTCGAGTGTTTTTTTAACCTAGTTTTTTTAGTTTTGATTAGTAAAGTACTCGCTTATTAAACATATATTTTTTGGTACATAGAAAGTTATAAAATGTAAATGAAATGGGACAACAAGTACTTTTTATTGAAAATATGTGTTAGAACAAAAGCGACAAAGTTATGGAAATATATTTTTGAGGTTGTCCCCATTCTAAGTCCGGGGACCTCATTCCCTGCGTAGGCTTTCAGCTTATACGCTCTAGGTCCGGCGTGTCTGTAAATGATGTAGGGGCCGCTCCACGTTTGTTCTAGCATCCCAACTACCTTTCCTTGTGCTGCAGGGTCAACATTCTTCAATACTAGGATGCTAGGAGAAAAATTTTTCTCTCAAATGTGTCAGTTGTAGTACTGAGCGACTCTCCCTTAAATTTTTCCTGGTGTAGAGCCGATTATGCTTGGACTTCTTCTGCATGATCTAAAATGAGCATTGTTCCCTCGTTGTTTGCTTCTAGCCATTCGAGTATATTTTCTTTATTAAAGGTTGTGGCCGTGAGGACCTTTTAGCTGTGATAGTTGTAGTCTACCAGTAGTGTGGCTTCCATTCAGTGTGAGAGCATGAACGCCATTTGATAGGTTATGATGGACGAAGTTGTTCAGATGGCCCACAAAACTGACAGAATGTTGTCTGCCCAACTTCGCTTAGCTCCAACTTTTTTTTTTTCAACAGGTTAAGAATAATCTTGTTAGCCGCTTTGGTCTGGTCGTTAGTTTGGGGATGATGGACTTAGGCAAATTTGAGGCTTATCCCTAGATCTTGACAATAATTTTGAACATTATTGCCCACGAACTGTGTCACATTATCTGTGATGATCATCATTGACAAGTTGTAGGGCAGATCAAGTCGGTCTATATGACGTTCTTGACAACATTCACAGAGATTATAGCAAGAGTTTTGACCTTGATCCACTTTAAAAAGTAATCTACTACTACTAGAAAGAAATGACAATGTCCTTTGGATGATATAAATAAACCCAAAATGTCCTATCCCCATACGACAAAAGGCCATTGGCTGGTGATCGGTTGGAATTTGTGGGCTGACTGATGTTTTAGTGGACCGCATTTTTGGCACTTCTTGCACCTCTTAAATAATGCTTATGCTCCTTAAGCAGCGTTGGTAAAAAATAACGATATTGTCAATTGGAACCCGTTGGACCTTGTGTGTCAATATCTTTCTTCTGGAGTGTTTCCCGCACTATCCAAAATGGATTTCTAGATGAATGGCTTCTTCCTCGTTTTCCTTTATACACCTCAGAAATAATGATGTTGTCAATTTTTAGACGAGTGTTCCTTCTACTAGTAGGTACTAAGCATCTTTGAATCTAAACCTTCTAGGGTTTGTGACTTCATTCATGATTTATCCCATTTCTAAGAACTTGTCGTATGGGTCCACTCATGTTTTGTTTTCTTCCCTCTCTACTGTCATCACCTCTGGTTCTTTGAGGACTGATCGACTGAGTTATTCTCTTTCTTTTTCTCTTTTATTTTATGAGTCATCAGCTTGTCTATCGTCGTATCATTCACTTTTCTGAGTAAGTCTCTTTTCTGGATCATGCAGATGATTTGGAGAAGAGAGGAATCAAAAGGTAGGACATACGACAATGAAGTCAAATGAGAAAATGCACATGAAGAGCTTTTGTAAAGTAAACTTTCCATGATAGCCTAAGAGCGTACTTCCAAACAAGATCATATCCAAAATGGCTTGGAGACATATCCGTAAAGAAGATCCTATGAAAGCAACCCATAATTAAAGCTTCAAGTGTTTACGCTTGTTCTAGGTTCAAGAGTAACTCCCAAAGGGACGTTTCCGTTTGGTTAATTATATCTTGGGGTTTGCCCAATAAAACTCTTGATAAAAATAATCCTACTTACATTTGTATAACGAATAGTAAAGGTTGTCACAAAGGATGTTTATCTCATAGAAACATCCTGATATGTTCAATACAAGCAGAGAGTAAGCCTACCACGATCCCATACATATGGTGGATTATAGATTTTCAAGGCCTATGAAACAATCAGGTCAACTCATATGGTCCATACTATGCTTCCAAAGCCTAACCGGGCCATAAAGGTAGATGGTGAATCACCGTATCCCAAATGGACGGTCATCTATCCATAATTAGAGCCTATGAGAAGACATCAATGAAGCATCAAAGGGAACAATAGGGTTCAAAAAGGTAATAAAGGAAATGAAGTGATCCTAATCGGGTAGAGGTTAAGAGCTGTGATTTAGCTGGTTAACTTCTGGATTTCTCGAGTGTTTCTTGGGGACAACATGTCAATTAGCTCTTGAATTTTGTCTTGGTTCGCTTTAAGGCCATCAAAGGTTGAGGTACCCCAGGATTTTGCTGGTTGAGACTCTAAACATACATTTCAAAGGGTTCAGTTTCATATTGTATTTTTTAAAGTTTGGAAAGTTTGTTTTAAATCTTTTAAATGTTGTTTTGTCGTTCGACTTTTTACAATAACATTATTCACGTAGACTTCAAGATTTTTCCTCTGATTAGCAAAAATTACATCTATTAAATGTTGATATGCCACTCAAGTGTTTTCAAGCCCAAAGGGAATTACATTGTAACAATAAACTTCTTAACAGTGATAAAAATGATCTTCTCAGTGTCATCCAGGTGCATCATGATTTAGTGGTAGCCAGAGAAAGCATCTAGGAAACTCATCACGGAGTGAGCCACAATTGCATTCAACAGAGCGTTGATTCTCAGTATGGGGTAGCAATCCTTCAGGCATGCAGCCTTCTGGTTTGTGAAGTCAATACACATCCGTCATTTTCCCTTTCATCTTCTGGACCATGACAATGTTTGAAACCCAGACAAGATACTGAACTTCTCGGATGTATCCTGCTTCCTTCAGCTTCATCACCTCCTCCTTGATAGGACAACCAATGTAATCACCGAGTTCTTGATCTTTTGCATGATCAGCCAGATAGTGGGGCTCACATTTAGATGTAGGTAGGTGATGTCAACTGGTATCCTAGTCATCTCCACAGCGAACCAAACAAAGACATTGTGGTGATCTTGAAGTGTTTGAATGAATAGTTCCCTGTATCCTGCATCAAAATTTATCGGGATTATTTTTTGTGAATGGAATCTCCAGGGTCGTCTCGTGGTCCTGAGCACCCTTCCTTCTGGTTTTGTAGGTCGAGCAGCTCCTGCTCCACGCTCCTCACCGCCTGGAGGTAACATACTCGTGACTATTCCAGAACTCCTCTGACAATTTGACTTTTAATGTTTTAGGAAATTGACCTTAGCAATAGTGGGTGTTCAAAGATGGAGTTGTAGGCTAGAGGTGAGCCCACTATTAGAAAGTCATCTGTCTCCAAGAACTGCTTTTCACCTTCTCCTTAGGTGACCACAAACTACATTACACCCACTCCTTACTTTCACCTAAAAATTCATACAGTGGGTTGGTTAGCGCTACTAGCTGATCTGCCTAAAGGTTAAGCTTATTGAATATTGACTTGAACAAAATTTTCACAGAATTGCCAATGTCGATAANGTCGGCAAAGAAGACTGACAAACCGTATTGGTTATTCAATGGATTCTGCCATGCTTTCAATTAGATTTCTTCAATGATTTGACTTGAGTTCCTGGTATTAGATAAATTATTTCATCACATCAAGATGATTGTTTTTATCATTTAGGCTTTAATGAAACGGTACAAGCGCTAAAGAAATAATAATTAAAAAAAATAATAGAGATGTCTTTAAACACGGTAACAATTTATCTTGAATAGTTTATTTCTTGACAAACTACTTGGTAAAACTAGTATATCTCAAAATTTTTATATAATATTTAATCTTACTTTTTCTAGGAAGCTTATTGGAAGATGAAAAGACATTTACATACATACCACCCAATTCCTATGTATTTACATATACAACAACTAGATTTTATTATTTACATTTATACCGTCAAATCTTTCATATCATATAAAAATATCACTATTCTAACTTTTAAAAATAAACTAAATATTTTCATGCATAGATAAAGTTGTACATATGTAAGAATTGAAGTTTAGGGGATAAATATATAAATACATAGGACTTAAGTGGTATTTATGTAAATCTTCCAAAAAGAAAAAAAAAAAAAGGAAAAAATTCTTTTGTTCAATGAGTGTAACATCATCTAAATAAAAAAACTTTTAATTACTTTCAAATCGTAGTATATCATTGAAACGGCATGATCTAATCAGGACTGGCAGTGCCAATAAATTAAACATTTCAGCAAGAAGATATAATTGGGCAAAAATTGAAATCCTAAAGCATTTACAGGGAAGAAGAGAATGCAATACCAAGAAGGAAAACGGGGAAAATAAAAGATAAGAATATTATTTAATTTATTTTTCCAGAGAAGATGCAAGCATTTATAGATAGAAAGATATATGCATAAGAAAGGTAAACATTAAGTGAGCATTACATATATGTATTCAAGTTCCTGCGGTCCCCATATCTTAAGAATAAGAGTCATATCCTTTATCATGGCCCCTCAAACTATTCGTATGTGCTGAGGATATGATGCAAGATATGTGAGAGTAATTTATTTGGATCTAATGTGATCTCTGATGAAATGATAGTCTATTTCAATATATTTGGTTCTTGTATGGAATACTTGATTGCAAGCAATTGCCATTGCGGACATGCTATCACAATAGATTTTAGTAGATTCTTAAAGTATGATATGGAAACCTTGTTAAAGCCTTCTTAGCAGATAACTTTAGTTGCTGCATATATGCTAACGCTTTGTATTCAGCTTCCGTAGAGAATCTTGCTATAGTTGGTTGTTTTTTCATGTGCCTCGAGAGTATGCTTGGTCCAATGAATGTACAATGACCTGTGATTGGCTTAGAGTCACTTGAATCACTAACCCTGCTAATATCAACATATGTGTGAAGAATAAGTGAGTCTGTTTGGAGAGGTATGCCCAGATCTAATGTTCCTTTGATGTATCTTAGGAGATGTTTAAGATTTTAGTAGTGGATCTAAAGAGGTTGTTGAAGTTGCAAAGAAAGAGTATTAACAACAAACATTTCAGGTCGGGTTAAAGTCAGGTTTTGTTAAGATCCAACTAAATGCTTGCATAGAGATGGGTTAATAAACGGTTCATGTGTATCTGTGTAAAGTCTCATTGTGGTATTTTTGAGAATTAGGATGAGGTTCGAATTCACTCTTGCCTCCTCGATTAAGTATTTCCTTGCCAGAACTTGCTTGGTTGAGATTAAATAACGACTTTCCTTTTGATTATGTAGATCCATTTGCTTCCAAGGACACGTTCATTAATAGGATGACGAACTAGTTTCTAGGTTTCTTTTTTTTGTAAAGCTTGAAACTAATCTATCAAGGCTTACTGCAAGTGTTGATATTGAGCAACTTGTTTATATGTAGTAGGCTTGCTTTGAGTGGTTGGAACATATAAAAGATCAAATACTTTTTAGGTTTTTTGTACCCTATTTTGGATCGGGTTTTCATATGATGTTTCAGTGGCTGTTGGATAAGAGTTTGGCGTTGAATGTTGGATGTGTTTTCAGTTAAAGAATTGGGTGGGAAATGAGATTCAGACGGATGGATAACAGAAGAAGTTGTAGGGATTGAGATTATAGACATATTTGTGTTTGTTGGTATTGTGGTTGGATTGTTGATAGTGGCAATTGGTATGAGTGTGAGAGGTGAGGATGAGTAAGAAGTCGAACCAGTATTATTATCATATATTTCGTGTTGTTTGTATGGACATACTATTTCATTAAAAGTAACATGTCTATAGTTCAACATTTTACCAGTAGAGGGATCAAACATTTGTAACCTTTAATATGACCACAATATCCTAGAAAGACACATGATAGTGATCTCAGTTGAAGTTTGTTGGTGTGGATAGGTGGTAACCAAGGGAACATTCTCACCCATGTAGTTTTAGATGATTGTAGTCAGATATTGAACCATGAAGAAGTTGATAAAGGGATTTGTAAGAAGTGATTTTGGATGGAAGATGATTGATTTGATCCGTGTGTTGTCTCAATCCATAGTAAAGGAGAAAATTTAGCATCAGTTAAGAGCTCTCTCGTGGTTTCCAGGATGTGACTATGCTTTCATTTAGCGATTCCATTTTGCTAAGGTGTATACTGACAACTGGTTTGTTGTATGATGTCATAAAATTCAAGAAGATTTTTTAACTAATGACTAGTGTATTTTCCCTCGTGTCAGTTCTTATAACTTTTATATGTTGGTTAAACTAAAGTTCTACTTATTGTTTGAATTTTATAGAGTGAGTAATAACTTCTAATTTTTGTATCATTGGATATAGCCACATATACTTTGTAAGATCATCATTGAACAACACATAGTATTTGTATCCTTGTATAGAACTGGTTGGGGATGAACCCCATACATCAGAATGAATCAAAGCTAAGGGAGTATACTGAGTAGTAATAGAATTACTAAATGTATGCAATGACTTTTTGCAGTAAACTAAGCGATGCAAAATGAAATATTATTGGAAATATGTAAATTTGATTGTTATTTGTTAATGAGTTGAAGAATCTGATGATTTGCATGTCCCATTCGTTGTTGCCATAAATCTGTCTGAATGGTGACTGACATAAGAGCTTGAGAATTGGTGGTAATTGGATATAATCCATTATTGTACGGACCCTGAAGAAGAATTGTTGTGTGGACCAATCCTTTATTTGATATACATCAGGTTAAAAATGATCATACAATTATTATCATTTAGATATGGATATTAAATTATATGATATTTGAGGTGTATGTAATAGTTTGGAAAGAATGAGTTTGCAGTGGGTGAGGGCAGAATGTCAATTCCAAAATTTTGAATGAAAACGATCTTGTCATTGCCAATAAGAACACGCTGGTAAGTCTCTAGAAGTTGTAACTGATCATAATCGGTTGTCAAGTGTCATGTCGCTCTTTTTTCTAAATACCAGTTTGATTTGGAGGATGGAGTGGAGGAGGTGAAATAGGGAGTATGTATATTTGACGTAGATGTAGATGTAAGGAACTTGGGTTGGTAGTAGATATTTAATATGTGTTAGCAATTGGGAGTGATGTGACCAAGTTTTTTTTTGCATATTTGACAATATATAGATCCTGAAGCTTTGATGTTAGCGTTAGAGAAATCTTAGGATCTTTTTAAATTAATTGGGCTATTGATGGAGTTAGAGAGATCTTACGATAATTTTGAATTAACTTACACCTTGTCTAGGGCAGCTGTAGCTTATCTAGCGTATGCTGATAAGCAATTTATCCTGATAATCTGCTGATGAGCAGCTGATCCGGATAAGCTGGCTGGCTGTTTAGTTTGTGCGTTTGGAACATAACTGATTTGCAGTTATTTGTGGATAAATGATCAGTTTGCCCTGAACTGAATAAACAGTTTGGTTGTTTGATTACTACAGTTTGAGAACAATTATTTTGCAGCTTTTTGTGAAAAAAAAATCATTTTGACCACGCACAGTGGAACTGTTCGCAACGGTAGTATGATGGGGATAAATTGAACTTAAGTTTTTATTGTCGTTCAGTAGTATGTTTGTTGATTGAACTAATGTATTCTTATTATAATTCTATCACACTTTGTTCTTTATTTGGAAGATTTGCAACATACTAAGCCAATCTTTCTAGTCTAAACTTCAATTCGTACATACATGCCATCCAATTCGAAACAAACAGGAGCATTTACAGATTTTTTTTTTCCTTCAATGCACATGTGGAGCATTTACAAAAATACCAATCAAGACCTATGTAATTATACAACTAAAACATTAACTTTATTTTTAACATTTATACCACTCAAATCTTTCATACAATATAAAAACATATCACATTTTTTAATTTTCAAAAGTTAAATATATCTTCTCATGTATAGGTCAGGTAGTACGTATGTAAAAAGTTTACGATTAGGTGTTAGATATGTAAATACATAAGAATTGAGTCATATGTCTGTAAATCTGTCAAAATATTACAACAATTAACCACTGCTGGACTCAGAAAAAGAAGAAGAAGAAGAAGATATATCGACAACAGAAACTCAAATAAGATGGCCAAACCTAGACTCAATATAACCTCTATTCAAAGGAAATCATCAAATTTTAACAAGTTCTTCAAAGCCAATATGCAATGCGAAGCAAATATCAATCTACAATATCAAATGACTATATATTTCAAAGTTCAATTCATGATTTGTATCAATACATTTGCATACTTTTAGAGATATAGAACATATGTCCAATTTCCTTTTATTCCTTCCCAACCGAAGAAGAAGAAGTAATTGCAAATGTGGTTGTCTGATTTCGTTCTCCACCATGTAATGCAAGAATGTAAGTACCGAAGAAGAAGAAATGTAGAAGACGAAGAGGAAGAGGAAGAACCGCAGACAAAGAAGAGAAATAAATGCTTGTCGAGAAGGATGAAGAAGAAGCTTGCTGAGCGCGATGCCGAACAGAAGCAGGGAGTCGCGAGCTAGGGCAGACCTCAAAGCTTCTCGGCCGAATGGGGAGTGCGGAGGATCGGCTTCGAACAGCTAAAATGGGCGTTCGAAGCACTGATCGGGGGGTTATACCCGCGATCACGTTTTCGTGAAAATACAAGCTTGTTTTTGGGATAATCAGTTAAAACGTGCAAATCAAATGGTACGGCGGCGTTTTTAAAAATACCGCCGCACTTATAAGCTGCCCCAAATTAGCCCTTAGTTATTGATTCCTCTGCCTTTGTAGGACTTGCTCTTATCTTTTAGTGTACAGTTCTAATTGAAGATCAAAATCAATATTCTCTGGCTTTAAATCAGATGAAAGGTTGATTTCATTGTTGAACAAGAGAGCATATAGGTCTTCAAAACTTATAGAGGTCCGTTGAGTTCTTATAGCTATCTTGAATGCTTGATAGAAGGAGTGGAGCTCTTTGAGAATATATAGTATGATATCTTATGTATCAATTTTGAACCCAGGGGTGGATACATTATCGACTATAGTTTTGATTTTCATTAGGCATTGTGTCATTGTAAGATTTTGCATAGAGACATTGTCCATCTTTTTCTTGAGTTGTATAACCCTAAACAAATTGGTAACTTGCAATGGTTTCTCCAATGTGTTCCATATCTCACTGCAACTTTCCAGATTCCGCAGATAGAGTAAAATTGATGCTAAAATAGTTGAGTACATGGTAGCAACAAGGTTTTGATCTATCAATGTCCAAGTGGTATGAACAAGATTGATTAATGGAATACCTTATTAACTTATAATCATTGGAGCAAGTTGCATAAGTGTTTCATCAAGAAAACCCAAGTATCCATTTACTTTAGTGATCTTGATCATTTGAGATCTCTAGCGTTGTCACCATAGATTTTAAATTTGACATAAGAAATTTAGAAGGGGGAGGAATGAAGGTTTCAGATATTCAGAGATGTACCATTCCTTCATGTATGTTCAAAGATCCAGAATTGTCCACGGCTGGGGGGCTTAAAGAAGCTCTGATGATCTCAAGCTTAGGGAGGATGCTATTACCACAGCTCTGATACCATGAAATCCTGATGCTTTTATAGGAAAGAGGAACATAATATCAAGAAGGTGAAATGGGAAAATAAAGATGATAATATTATTCATTTTATATTTTTAGAGTTGATACATTGGAAGTATTTATTGGTAGAAAGATATACGCTTAAGAAAGCTAAATAATAAGTGAAAAATACATAGGTATTCAAGTTCTTGTGGTCATATCTTTTATCAAAAATAGCATTTAATTTTAATAAAATGTTTTATTATTTTTATTTTAAAATTTAATTATTAAACTTTTTAGGTTACAATTTCTATTTTTGTCTTTCATTGTGTGATAAATATTGTATTATCAACTAAAAAAAGATAATTATTTCATAAGAGTGACATTACTGGCCAATATTATAAAGCTAATAAACTTCTTGAC
The DNA here is from genome assembly GCA_002079205.1 of Phalaenopsis hybrid cultivar. Classification (NCBI taxonomy): domain Eukaryota; kingdom Viridiplantae; phylum Streptophyta; class Magnoliopsida; order Asparagales; family Orchidaceae; genus Phalaenopsis; species Phalaenopsis hybrid cultivar. The sequence goes on from JXCR01141919.1 coordinate 20,962, forward strand.
ATATGTTTAGAACTTTAACTTAATGTCCTCCTTGCTCTTTTTTTTGTGAATACTATACTTTTGGCTTATGGGTATACTAAATTTATTATTCATGTACATATAATAAATCTTGTGAATCATATGCTAAGAGCTTCTTTTGCTTACCGTTGAGAATTGTAAGGCCCATTAGCTTTTTGTATAATTTTTTGAGCACTTCATCCTTTAGTTCATCCTTGATGTGTCGTTAATAATTTTTTTTTTATGTTGCATGAATCTCGAGATATTTTTGAGAAAAAAAATTTCAGACTCAAATTTAAGATTACCTAGAGCTCCAATTTCAACAAGTTTACAGTCAATATGTCGAACACTATGATACTAAAATTGGTCCTATATGAGTCTGATCAAGAACAGATCAAGCCATTAAAGTTCATTTGGATGCTCCAGACTATTAATTGGATGATCCAATGAATTCCAATTTGACATATTTACATTCAAATCAAGGCTCTTGACGAGAAGAATCCAATGAGTCCATNCAAATTGGTAACTTGCAATGGTTTATCCAATGTGTTCCATATCTCACTGCAACTTTCCAGATTCCGCACATAGAGTAAAATTGATGCTAAAATAGTTGAGTACAGGGTAGCAACAAGGTTTTGATCTATCAATGTCCAAGTGGTATGAACAAGATTGATTAATGGAATACCTTATTAACTTATAATCATTGGAGCAAGTTGCATAAGTGTTTCATCAAGAAAACCCAAGTATCCATTTACTTTAGTGATCTTGATCATTTGAGATCTCTAGAGTTGTCACCATAGATTTTAAATTTGACATAAGAAATTTAGAAGGGGGAGGAATGAAGGTTTCAGATATTCAGAGATGTACCATTCCTTCATGTATGTTCAAAGATCCAGAATTGTCCACGGCTGGGGGGCTTAAAGAAGCTCTGATGATCTCAAGCTTAGGGAGGATGCTATTACCACAGCTCTGATACCATGAAATCCTGATGCTTTTATAGGAAAGAGGAACATAATATCAAGAAGGTGAAATGGGAAAATAAA
>JXCR01141919.1:30344-103932 GCA_002079205.1 Phalaenopsis hybrid cultivar
AACGAGCAGAATGATTACTCATAAATCACATAGCAAACGCCTCAAGGTTTTCCTTAGCTTCAACTATATCTTCAATTCTCGACTTTTCCTGGTTGAAGAACAGCTCCTTCAGATTGTATGGCCCGACTGAGTTCGGTTGATCTTCCCACAGTTTATCTGCTAATTTCTTGGCAAGCTTCTCGGTTCCATGGAAAGAATCCCAAAACACAAAATCGTCTGGTGAACTACACAGCTCGTACTCAGCCACTTCCTTGTTTCCTCCACAGCTATATATGCCTCCATATAGCCCAGTCCCACAACAAGCATTGATTCCATCTTTAAACCCTTCATTAAACCAAATGCTAAGCATCAGATTATACAATTGTGATAAAAGTGGCAAAGAACACATTTTTATATCGAGAATTTAATTTTTTTTGCTGTCAAGAGTCTACGTTCATTATTGGGAGATACTTGTTGCTACAAATGCATGAAATTTGATGAAAATAATTCACATTTTAATTTGATTTTTAAGTAAAAAATGCTTTAATATTAAGCAGAGATTAATTTTAGGAGCATATATAATTTTGAACACCAAAGGGCGTCCATAAGAGGAATTTTTATTGGCATTCCACTTTTGAATTCTGNATTTTTTTGCTGTCAAGAGTCTACGTTTATTGTTGGGAGATACTTGTTCCTACAAATGCATGAATTTTGATGAAAATAATTGTTGGGAGATACTTGTTCCTACAAATGCATGAATTTTGATGAAAATAATTCACATTTTAATTTGATTTTTAAGTACAAAAAGCTTTAATATTAAGCAGAGATTAATTTTACGCGCATATATAATTTTGAACACCAAAGGGCGTCCATAAGAGGAATTTTTATTGGCATTCCACTTTTGAATTCTGTAAGATATTCATCTTAGAGTTTCTTTCCTAGTTTAAACATTGGAAATTAAAAAAAAAAAAAAACCAAATTTACCTCAGGTTTCTACATATGAGAAGCACATATTCATCAAAGATTGAGATTTATTGCAGGTTTAAAAAATAGTAAAAACAATTAAGTCTCCGCCTTAGTAGATACTTAATCNTAGTCAAATTTGAAATATAGGTGTGAACTATGTAAAATAGAAATTTTCGAGTGCTATGTACCCCCCAAAAAAATGATTTTTTTCCCCATTTTTTGGTTTAAACAAGGAAAGAATAAAATTGAAGAAGAATAATAATATCAGTTCTCACAAATCCTTGATATGTTTCAGGCAAAACGCCTGCTCCTCCCGACGCGAAGTTAGCGCCATTAATAAACTTAGACGAAGGTTGCTTGGATGGTGGAATTAATGGAAGTTCAGCATATTCCGCTTTGCAGAAGAAAAGCAAGAAAAAAGCATGGAGAAAAAAATCAACAACACATATATATTATTAACCCCAAACAATTAAGGCAAGATAAAATGGATGCGTGAAAAGTACCGATGAAATCTACAACAAGCCGGCCGTTAGAAAAACGGCCCGTAGGCTTGTTGAAGAAATTTTGTCCATACGGAGGCATGTTTGCTTTGCTCATCGCGAGCGTATCGATGTAGTTGTTGTTTCCGACGTCAACGGTGGAGTCGCCGAAGATGAAAAAGGCGGAGGTCTTCTTCTCCGGCGAGTTCGCGAGTGATTTGATGCTTATCGAAAGAGTGAGAAGGAGGATTTGGCAGATGGTGGAGAGTGAAAGGGAACGAATTTGTGAAGTCATTTTTAGGAGAGGATTTGTTTCCCTTGCTGTTTGGGAGCAAAAGGGCTATTTGATTAGCATGGTTGAGAGGGATGTTTGGAGATCGTTTAGGCCTAGCGCCGGCCATTTTTAAAATGTAAATTATAATTTTAAGCAATATTTACATACATAGCACAAGACACAACTCTTAAGTATGAGACAGAATTCTATATTTACATTTATCAACTTAGCCTAGCTATCAACGATAACTCGCCTCTTTTCGCACGGCTAGTGATATCATCTTTTGCAATTTTCTGGTTTCACGGCTTATTATTGGAGTTTATTTTAATAAGCTTGTTTATCACTTGATTTCAAAGTATTTGTAACTCATGTATAGATAATCTTATGGAAGAATAGTATTTTATAAGAGAACTGCCAAAACATGGTTTCAATGTTTTTGTCTTATATGAAAAAAATAAGAAAAATAAGCCCTTCGCCTGTTTAAGCTTGCAAGAATCATATACAATTTTTTTTTTATTACAAAATATGTATAGTTTTTTAAAGCATCTAAAGGCTTATAAGGAAAAAATAAAATAAAAATACATATATAAATAATAACAATACAACAAAATGGTCTGAACAGAAATATTTAGCATCATAAGAATTGGGCAAGCCCAACATCATCTTTGATGTGTGTTGGAAGCTCCGTGATGATAGAGTAATAGATTATTATCTTAGTGGTGCACGAAAACTCATCACATACTCTGGTAATTAATGACAAATAAGTAAGAAGAGAAATTTCAAATTTTTATGTGAAAAACTCTGGAAAGTGGGAAAAACCAAAGAGACCAACATAATTGAAACAATCCACTATGAATGATATGTACACAGATTCACTCTTCTCATGAATTAGAGAAGATAAAGTTATAAAGTTGATCATTATTAATGTACAATAATAGTTCATTGATAATAGTTGCAGTCTAACTGTATTAAATGCAGTTCTTAGTAATAGGAGGCTGCGAGGGCTATAATCAATTGTTATGTAAATAGTAGTTTATCGTGAATGTTGTAGATGGTAATTGTAGCGCTAGCTTGTCGTATAAACTGTAGTTGAAGTCCATGGTAGTAATTGTGTGGGCCGCAAATGTTTGCTTTAAGAGTGTTAATTGGGTGCAGAGGAGTTGTGAGCCACATATGTCTTAGTTGATCACTTAGGTCGTAGTGGTGAGCTTTGATGACGTCCATAGGCCACAGGGGCCAGAGTCAGAAGCTGCACAAGCTATATATCATATAGGTAGTAATTGATTACATATGTCATGGTGGTGAGCTGTGATGATGTATGTAGGTTGCGAAGGCTGGAGTAGAGAGCTAAACGAGTTGTGGACTATGTAAGTCATAGTTGATCGCATAAGCCATAATGGTGAGCTTTGATGTCGTCCGTAGGCCGCAGAGGTTGGCTTCAAGAGCTCCACGAGCTCTGGTCACGTAAGGCATAGTTGGTTGGGTAGTTCGTAGTGAAGAGCTATGATGTAGCTCATAGGCCGCAAAGATCAAAGTCCAGAACTACATGAGTTGTGGACCACGTTGGACATACTTGGTCACTTAGGTTGTAATGGTGAGTTGTGATGACATTGTTTGGTCGTAGGGACTTGACTTGAGAGCTACACAAGCTGTAAACCACATAAGTTTTAGTTCTTCATGTAGGCCATATTGGTTGGTTGCAAGGAGAGAGCTTTAGAAGTCTATAAAGAGTCAAGGTTTTTAGGATGTATTGTTACACTGTCTTCGACAAACATTGTTACACTTATTGAGGGTGCATTGTTAAACTGTTATCAGGGCATGTCATTTCACTGTATTTAGTGTGCATTGTTACACCATCTTTGTCATACATCATTGCATTGTATGTTGGGTGTGTTGTTCAGCATAATGTCTCCTTACTCTGCAATGTATGCTAGAATTTCACATTGCACGTTGTGGCTCCACAAAAGAATTTACTACAAGGAGAACATGTGGCTAATGGTTGTCGATGACAGCTGACCGGAGGTGATCGACAGTGGTTGGAGGCTACAGGACTGGGGGATATTTGCGGGATCTACGATGTTGATGTGATGATGGACTTCAACTCCTTCTCCAAGCTCTAGCCTTCCTCTGACTAAAGATCTCCCCCTTCAAGAGGGGGCATGACTCTATTTATAAAATATGGGAGAGGTCTCTTTGCAAATTAGGAAGGAATTCAGGTTACTCCATATGATGTTCTGGAGTGATTTCCTAGATCAGAACAAACAATGAACATTTGAGTACATTAATAATGTTTGACTTGAGCAATCTTGGGCTGTTGATTCGCCTAACCAAGATGTCTGATTTGACTATAAACTTGTTGGATTTAATATCTATTTGGCCTTGCACTTATGCACTGAAAGATTTTAAAAGTGATTTAATGGCTCATTTTTGCTTAATTTGACTAAAATTAGATCAGTGTTGGTAAAACTGAGTTTATCTCATCTAGTTGTTAGTTGATTGTAAGTCTGCTGAAATCAAAGTTCTAAATGATTTTTATTGAAGTTTAAACTCTTTCAGCTCAAAAATTGCCTTGAGATTCTTGTTGTGCCTTTATATTCATGTCGGATGATGGAAATTAGCTAATGACATATCAGTTGCCCTCTAGTTTGAAATGAACAACTTTGTCGTCCAAAAATAACAAGATATGGAACGCGTGCGCACACACACACGCATAGAAATATATATAATTTCCAGTGTGTACTAGTTCTGATACAGTATGAGGTTGACTTTTTGCACTGAGATTAGATCTGTCTTTAATATCCACTGTGCCATCCCTACACAGGTGACCTTGAATTCCATCATGATAGTATAACCCTTGTCATCTTCCTTTGATGGGTGGAAATACCATGGTCCATTGAATTCTTTTCCTATTTTAACCACCAAGATTAAGGAGCTAGAGGAGAAGGTGACGAGAATGGTTTCTAAGGAAGATCACACTATGAAGCTTTCTAAACAGATTCAGTTTGGTCTGGCCATAGCCATGAATCGTTTCATGAAAGGAGGACTGGTCAAGCCCAAGTGGCTGGGCATGGATTAATTTGCCTCCAATTTTGTTATTTCTGGGGATGAAGATGGCGGGGTGGATCAACCGAGCGAAGATGAAGGGGGAAGCGGTGGTGGACTTGTGGCTGCTTAGGACATATATTCATTTTTATATTATTACTATTATTTTGTATAAAAAATCATTGAAGGTGTTAATTGGCAAGCATCCACACATTTAAAGAAAAACTCTATATACCTTTTGAAGAAGTGAAAATAAATCTTTTCTTTCTTTCTTTTATTTCGCTCTTTTAATTCATTTTATCCTTACATCAGTTTTTCTTTTCTCCGAAGAGGAGTTAGTCATCCTAGGTCGAAGGATCTCATCTGGGTGTGAGGGAGTTATTTGAGTGAGCTAGGTCCAATGGGGCAACCTCAGTGTCCCAGCCAATTATCCTCATTTTTGGATCTAACATGGGTGACTATGGCGCTAAATCTAATTACTTTTTAGCTATATGCCCAACCCTACTACCTTGGCACTATGATTGGAATTCCTTAACTTTGGGCAAGGTCGGGCAATCTCGGTGTTGTCGCTTGCCTTTCTTCTATTTTATGCTCAGCTGGGAGACCTTGGCGCCATGACTGATAGTCTTCAACTTTGGGCGGGAAATCCTGGCATTGTGGTCTGTCGTTCTTCTACTTTGTGCTAAGTCAACATTCTTAGTGTCGAGGCCTACAATTTTTCTATTTTATGCTCAATCGACAATCTTGGCATCACAGCTGGTAGTCTTTAACATTGGGCAAGGCTGGGCAATTTTTGCGTCGCAACCTGCAGTCCTCAATTTTAGACAAGGTTAGGCGATCTTGTCAACGTGACCTACCATTCTTCTATTTTATGCTCAGTCGGGCGATCTTGTTTCCACAATCGACAATCTTCAACTTTGGGTAAGGTCGAGCAAGCTTGGAACTTCAGCCTGCTGTTCTTAAATTTTATGATTAGCCGAGAGACCTTGATGCCTTGACCGATAATATTCAATTTTGCAGCCAGTTATTCTTCACTCCCACGAGGGTTAGACCGACGTTATAATTATCTCATGATTTCTCCAGTTTCTCGAGTGTTTTTCTAACCTAGTTTTTTTAGTTTTGATTAGTAAAGTACTCGCTTATTAAACATATATTTTTTGATAGAGCAGCATAGAAAGTTATAAAATGTATACGAAATGGGACAACAAGTACTTTTTATTGAAAATAAGTGTTAGAACAAAAGCGACAAAGTTATGGAAATAATTTTTTGAGGTTGTCCCCATTCCAAGTCCGGGGACCTCATTCCCTGTGTAGGCTTTCAGCTTATACGCTCTAGGTCCGGCGTGTCTGTAAATGATGCAGGGGCCGCTCCACGTTTGTTCTAGCATCCCAACTACTTTTCCTTGTGTTGCAGGGTCAACATTCTTCAATACTAGGATGCTAGGAGAAAAATTTTTCTCTCAAATGTGTCAGTTGTAGTACTGAGCGACTCTCCCTTAAATTTTTCCTGGTGTAGAGCCGATTATGCTTGGACTTCTTCTGCATGATCTAAAATGAGCATTGTTCCCTCGTTGTTTGCTTCTAGCCATTCGAGTATATTTTCTTTATTAAAGGTTGTGGCCGTGAGGACCTTTTAGCTGTGATAGTTGTAGTCTACCAGTAGTGTGACTTCCATTCAGTGTGAGAGCATGAACGCCATCTGATAGGTTATGATGGACGAAGTTGTTCAGATGGCCCACAAAATGGACAGAAGGTTGTCTGCCCAACTTCCGTTAGCTCCATTTTTTTTTTCAACAGGTTCAGGATAATCTTGTTAGCCGCTTTGGTCTGGTCGTTAGTTTGGGGATAATGGACTTAGGCAAATTTGAGGCTTATCCCTAGATCTTCACAATAATTTTGAACATTGTTGCCCACGAACTGTGTCACATTATCTGTGATGATCATCGTTGACAAGTTGTAGGGCAGATCAAGTCGGTCTATATGACGTTCTTGACAACATTCACAGAGATTATAACAAGAGTTTTGACCTCGATCCACTTTAAGAAGTAATCTACTACTACTAGAAAGAAATGACAATGTCCTTTGGATGTATAAATAAACCCAAAATGTCCTATCCCCATACGACAAAAGGCCATTGGCTGGTAATCGGTTGGAATTTGTGGACTGACTGATATTTTAGTGGACCGTATTTTTGGCATTTCTTGCACCTCTTAAATAATGCTTAAGCTCCTCAAGCAACGTTGGTAAAAAATAACGATATTGTCAATTGGAACCCGTTGGACCTTGTTTGTCAATATCTTTCTTCTGGAGTGTTTTCCGCACTATCCAAAATGGATTTCCAGATGAATGGCTTCCTCCTCGTTTTCCTTTATACACCTCAGAAATAATGATGTTGTCAATTTTTAGACGAGTGTTCCTTCTACTAGTAGGTACTAAGCATCTTTGAATCTAAACCTTCTAGGGTTTGTGACTTCATTCATGATTTATCCCATTTCTAAGAACTTGGCGTATGGGTCCACTTATGTTTTGTTTTCTTCCCTCTCTACTGTCATCACCTCTGGTTCTTTGAGGACTAATCGGCTGAGTTATTCTCTTTCTTTTTCTCTTTTATTTTAGGAGTTATCAGCTTGTCTATCGTCGTATCATTCACTTTTCTGAGTAAATCTCTCTTCTGGATCATGCAGATGATTTGGAGAAGAGAGGAATCAAAAGGTAAGGACATATGACAATGAAGTCAAATGAGAAAATGCACATGAAGAGCTTTTGTAAAGTAAACTTTCCATGATAACCTAAGAGCGTACTTCCAAACAAGATCATATCCAAAATGGCTTAGAGACATATCCGTAAAGAAGATCCTATGAAAGCAACCCATAATTAAAGCTTCAAGTGTTTACGCTTGTTCTAGGTTCAAGAGTAACTCCCAAAGGGACATTTCTGTTTGGTTAATTATATCTTGGGGTTTGCCCAATAAAACTCTTGATAAAAAGAATCCTACTTACATTTGTATAACGAATAGTAAAGGTTGTCACAAAGGATGTTTATCTCATAGAAACATCCTGATATGTTCAATACAAGCAGAGAGTAAGCCTACCACGATCCCATACATATGGTGGATTATAGATTTTCAAGGCCTATGAAACAATCAGGTCGACTCATATGGTCCATACTATGCTTCCAAAGCCTAACCGGGCCATAAAGGTAGATGGTGAATCACCGTATCCCAAATGGACGGTCATCTATCCATAATTAGAGCCTATGAGAAGACATCAATGAAGCATCAAAGGGAACAATAGGGTTCAAAAAGGTAATAAAGGAAATGAAGTGATCCTAATCGGGTAGAGGTTAAGAGCTGTGATTTAGCTGGTTAACTTCTGGATTTCTTGAGTCTTTCTTGGGGACAACATGTCAATTAGCTCCCGAATTTGGTCTTGGTTCGCTCTAAGGCCATCAAAGGTTGAGGTACCCCAGGATTTTGCTAGTTGAGACTCCAAACATACATTTCAAAGGGTTCAGTTTCATATTGTATTTTTTAAAGTTTGGAAAGTTTGTTTTAAATCTTTTAAATGTTGTTTTGTCGTTCGACTTTTAACAATAACATTATTCACGTAGACTTCAACATTTTTCATCTGATTAGCAAAAAATAAATCTATTAAATGTTGATATGCCACTCAAGTGTTTTTAAGCCCAAAGGGAATTACATTGTAACAATAAACTTCTTAACAGTGATAAAAATGATCTTCTCAGTGTCATCCAGGTGCATCATGATTTAGTGGTAGCCAGAGAAAGCATCTATGAAACTCATCACGGAGTGAGCCACAATTGCATTCAACAGAGCATTGATTCTCAGTATGGGGTAGCAATCCTTCAGGCATGCAGCGTTCTGGTTTGTGAAGTCAATACACATCCGTCATTTTCCCTTTCATCTTTTGGACCATGACAACGTTCGAAACCCAGGCGAGGTACTGAACTTCTCGGATGTATCCTGCTTCCTTCAGCTTCATCACCTCCTCCTTGATAAGACAACCAATGTAATCATCGAGTTCTTGATCTTTTGCATGATCAGCTAGATAGTGGGGCTCACATTTAGATGTAGGTAGGTGATGTCAACTGGTATCCTAGTCATCTCCACAGCGAACCAAACAAAGACATTGTGGTGATCTTGAAGTGTTTGAATGAATAGTTCCCTGTATCCTACATCAAAATTTATCAGGATTATTTTTTGTGAATGGAATCTCTAGGGTCGTCTCGTGGTCCCGAGCACCCTTCCTTCTAGTTTTGTAGGTCGAACAACTCCTGCTCCACGCTCCTCACCGCCTAGAGGTAACATACTCGTGACTATTCCAGAACTCCTCTGACAATTTGACTTTCGATGTTCTAGGAAATTGACCCTAGCAATAGTGGGTGTTCAAAGATGGAGTTGTAGGCTAGAGGTGAGCCCACTATTAGAAAGTCATCTATCTCCAAGAACTGCTTTTCACCTTCTCCTTAGGTGACCGCAAACTACATTACACCCACTCCTTACTTTCACCTAAAAATTCATACAGTGGGTTGGTTAGCGCTACTAGCTGGTCTGCCTAAAGGTTAAGCTTATTGAATATTGACTTGAACAAAATTTTCACAGAATTGCCAATGTCGATAATGATACTCCCAACTTGGAAGCTGTTTATTATCCTCATTACAACTATATCTTTATTGTAAGGGTTCCCCCATTGGAGCAGATCCTCTTCTGCAAATGTGAAGGAGGGAGAGGGGTAGCTTTCCCTCCTTTAGAAAAATTCAAGGTTATGCAACTCCCCAGTATTGGCCCGGGAGCTCCACCAGGAGATCTCTGTTCCTCTGAAAATGGTCGGGACTATCTCGACGATGTGGACAACATTTTTCTGAATAGGGTCTGGTGGAGCTTTTATTGTCAGGGCTTTGTCTTGCCTCTGATCCGAGTGTCCCTGAGTGACAAACTTCTTCACCTTTATCACCCTAATTAACTTCTTAATGAGATTATGAAAGCATCTGTAGTCCTCTGTGTCGTGGCCATGGTCTCAGTGATACATACAATACTTTCTTGGATCTTAGAGAAAACCTCTGGCTTTCATTTGTGTGGCTTCCTTGAAGTGCTTTCCATCCTAGATGGCGTCTAAAATTTCTGCATTTGATACCCTCAAAGGGGTAAATCGCAAGCCCTTGAACTCATCATATGGTTGTTCGTAGCATTGCTTCGGCCTTTCATAGTACTAGGCTGGTCGCTGGTCACAGGTCACGGTGCCCACGTGACTTCCTTGCTGACTATTCAGTCCAAACTCTCTACTACCACAAGAGGATTGGTCTTCTTAGTATCGCCATATGATGGATGGTCCTCCTTTAGTTTTGACTCGTTACTTGGGGGAGCTCTCTTATAGGCCGACAATTCTTCTGATTATCGCTTGGGGGTGCTCTCCTCTTCGAGGATATGTTTGTTGGTTCTTTCCAACGTCTTGGGTTTCGTTTAGACTAAGGTCATAAGAAAACTTATCGGACTTAAAACCTTGGTTTAAGGTAGCCTGGGCTGCATCAACCCTGAAGTTTTTCACCTCCACATTTCCTTATGGAATTGTTATATGAATGAGCTCGGGCTCTCGTGCTGACCTTGCCTTAGTTGTCACAAGGATTGCATGCTCTTTGTGGGTTTCTGGGCGCTGGCAAATTATGTCAGGAACAATCTCTTAAAATCAGCAAAGTTACTTATGCTCCCAACTGCAAGCACATGGAACAACTTCAAGGTTGACAACCTCAAAGTGGTGAAATATGGAAACAACTTGAATGCGTCTGAGATCTTGAGCAAGCACATGAGCAACTCAAATGAAACGATGATCGATTGGGTATGAACGACCTTTTTAGAACTTCATTGCTGGCAGCTTAAAATTTTTTGGTGGCTCAGCCCACGAGATCTAGTGGGAGAATGAGCTCTCTTGTTGCTGTGAGGCTTCAGCACGCCCAGTTTGTTATCTCTCCACCTACGCTGACCATGTTGATATTGCGAGTTTTCAACCCTCTCCGGACTATGGTTCACTCTCCTGCTGTTGGGCACCAGCGCTACTTCTTGCTAGCGCGGCCAGGGAGGGGGGTGGGGGTTCTGCTCTTAGATGGCTCGTTCTCCAACTATGACTGCGACGACCTTTAAGACGACGATCTGGCCTAACATCTGGTCCATGATATGAGTTCTCATCTCTTGCAACCCTCGGTGCATGCACTCCTATAGATCTTCTTGGGCATGTTCCACACTGCTTCTTTCTGACAATCCTCTCCTCTTTGCTATCGCTGCGCTCCAGTGAAAATTGTTTAGGAGACACACCTAAGGATTAGAGCATGAGAAGGAGAGAGAGAGGGGAACAGAGCAAGCAATAGCACAAAAAAATCTCGGAACATTTATTCATTAAATAATCCCCCTATTTATATGAATAAGGGTGTATAATTACATTATGTATCCTTAGAATACATAGATACGAAGATGACATATTAGTCAATACATGAGTTTAGTACTGGAGAGTCTGAAATAGCACTTGCCTGGATAGTGCCTAAAAAGAAAGGAGGGGTTCGACCGGATGAGGTCGAGAGCATGAAATAATGTCCAGCTGGATGGGGACGTGAGTCTAAGACGACGCCCGACTGGATGGGACAGGAAGCCTATGATGGCTCCCACCCGAATTTCACCCAACCTTCATAGTCGGTCTTCTATACATTGAATTACCGAAAATATTGCTAGTTGACTCTATGAAAGTAGTTGATTTTGGTTCGTCCGAAGATTATCTTCCTTCCAACTTGTAGATGTCGGCCGGCTAAGTAGGAGATTCCGGGTCATATTTGGGGAGTCCCGGGGCGCCATATCGCCTCTTATGCCAATTCTTTGAGTCTTTTAAGATTCGTGCTGACACATTTTTTATGTACAACATCTAAACTGAAGCCATATTTAAAGTCTTTAAGAATGTGCCGAAGGCTTAGTAGCACACCATACAATGCCAATGCAAGTTCTGAAACATCCTAAAAATAGCTTCCATCTGCCTTAGAATTTGCCGCTCGTAGAGCTGGCAAGCTCCCCAATGGAGACATACCCAAGAAACCAATTTTCCTTTCTCCCTTCTCATATAATCCCTCAAAAAAAAATGTTACTACCATTAATACAACTAGTTTTTGAGGTTTTTGAAAAATGATTATATATTTTACCCTCATTTAAGTTGCTCCAGAAAAAAATTCTAATAACCATTGCAACAACATCCTGAGTAAAGTCTCCTGAATTTTCGGGCTACTTAGATAGTACAAATAATCATTGCTTCTTATGCAGGTTATGTAAATAACATTGGCAATTAGTTCTTTTAATTATGTATCACCCAGCTCTGTTGTTAGCGCTCTCACAACAACACTGTTGAATTGTTCAGACTATGTTGAGAAATCAATAACCTGAGATAAAACAGAGAATCAGAAATGATTTCTATCTGCTTGCGTTACTGTAAATTTACGCACAATTACATTCGAATCCCATCCACATGGCTCGCTGTTGCTTCCTCCATCTAACTATCCTATAAAGCTTCCAACTTCACCACCAACGCTGGTGATACATCCAGCCGGCAAGAGTGAAAGAGGCGGCGATGGAGAAGCAAACCTGCCGTTGAAGAAGATTGCAAGAGAAGTAGATGTTGGAGACCAAAGGTTAATAGGGATGTGATAAAATTAAATTTTGTGGTCTGAGATACGTAAATAATGTTGTTTCAGGTGGTATGTATGTAAAAAACTCTGTTTTAAAATCTCTGGTTGAGCTTGAGCTCAAACTCTCCTTGTTCATAATTTCATTTGCGTGCCTCAAAACAATTTAAATTGTTGGGCCTTGTGAGCTCCCCAATGCGGGCCTCAAAACTCTCCTTGTTCATAAATTTTGTATAATGTTATGACATAAAATTTTCACATTATTGTAACAAAATTTTCTAACATGCAATAAATATGTATAATCACTATTAACATTTATTGCATGCTAACAAATAATTGCAAAGAGCTTGGACACTAAATATATTCATTTATGTGGAAAACCTTAAAAATTGTTGCCTGCATGCCAGCTGCAAAACCTCATCAAATATTAATGTTGGTGATCTCCACACTAGTGTCAATGCTTGCACCAATGTGACCTTATCTTACTCCATTCTCGTTAGCATTTTTGTTGCTCCCATCGATGCCTGTCAACAAAGAGCTCCTGTCACGATCCCTCAGGCTTATCAATGCTAGACGCCAATGAACTTCGACGATGACCTACGTGATCCATCTTATGCTACTCATAACCATCTCATACCCAGAGTTTGTATGTTCTTTCTTTGTTAGCAATTAAACATAAAAACTAATTCTCTGAATTTATTATGTGTGTGTGCAGCATTTGAAAATTTAATCAGTTTTGAACACTTCCAACCTAGCTTNAGTAGGACTCACAGCCAAGGCAAACCCGAGGAACAGAAGGGGAGGGAAACTCACAGCTGAGGCAACCCCAATGAACAACAAGTGAGGCACACGGCCAAGAGTAACAGAGAGGAACAACCACCAACCCAACTTACCTGAAAGGGAAATCACAAGATGAGGCTCACGGCCAAGGCAGCAAGAAGAAGACCACAACGAGCCAAAATCAAGCTCCAAATCAATATCTCATACTATATGCATTTCCCGAAGGTAAGCCGCAGNTTTTGCTATGTGATTTATGAGTAATCATTCTGCTCGTTAAAAAAAAAGTAGTGTTAGTCTAATGATAATAATGGTTCTCATGATTTTAGCTGGCTTTAACTTTTACAGCANAAAAAAAAAGTAGTGTTAGTCTGATGATAATAATGGTTCTCATGATTTTAGCTGGCTTTAACTTTTACAGCATCAAACTATGAGAACTTTGGTCAAGTCTTCTGTTCTTTTTGTGCCAAGCAAGTTGTGAAATTCATCTTCTTTGCATAGCTCCTTGATTTGCTTTCTTTTTTTTTTTCTTTTTTTTTTTCCTGTTAATGTTAGAAGCTATCATGTCTCCTTCAGCAAAGTTAGGATCCTAATTAGAAGTTCAAATTCTCTGATATATGTAATTCATAATCATAACTCTTAGAAATTTTTGGCTCAATATTTTGAGTTAGGTTTTAGGCAGTAGTACTGTAAGGCATCTCTTTTTATACTGCAATATAGTTTTTTTTTTTAATGCAATATAGTATTATCAATGGATGTAGCGATTTGATGTAAAAATATTGTGGTTAAAAGAGTGTATTTTGTATAGAATTTTTGTTTACGTATTCTGAAGCCCACCTATCAAAGTGGCTAAATAAAGTCTTTCTCCTAAAGTGGCTGAATTGAACCCACCTGTCGAAGTGGCTGAACTGGGTCCATCTGCCGAAGCGATTGAACTGAACTCATTTGTCAAAGTGGTTGAACTCTTCTCTTTCACCAATTGAGAGCCATCCTAGCTTGGTTAAAGGGACATAATTACTAGAAATTGTCATCATTACCAGCAAGAACTAGGGCCCTTTCATCTTTAAAAGCACTGTCGGACATCCACGTCAAGGTCTTTTCATCACGACATCATGAATGGGAGTCGTGCAATACTTAAGATATATATATTTTTTATTTTTCTTCTTTATATAAAAGGAAGTTGAGCTAGGAGAGAAAGCCACCTCATTTCTCGTGATTTCTAGGATTTTTTAGGATCTCTCTCTCTCTCTCCTCTAAAAAAACTTTGTAGCTCGGAAAATCTCCAATGAACCAAATATATGGCCTTCCGGAGGCTCGAGTTAAATAGATAATCTCTTAAATTTCTCTTATCTTACATCCATTTCTCTCTTCTACATTTCCTCTCTAAGAACAATTTTTTTACCGGATTGCATGTACTCACAAATGATATGGGATCCTACCTCCTAAAATAATTTAACAAATAGATATCTTAGATGCGGAACTAAAATTAACTTGGAATATTTTGAAAAATATTTTTATGTAATTTCTCTCAGAGCAAAAACAAAAATACTAATTTCATTATACTTCTAAGCAGTTTACAAATCTGTGCTCTGAGCACGGACTTCTGCAACGATAGGCCAAGTTATCTGAGCTTTAATTAAACTCATCAAATTCGACTTCAGTGACATGAAACGGTTAGCAGATCAAACAATCTTCTTCTGATTCTATTAAATTAAGTTACGATTTTCCAAGTGCTGGTCATCGGTAATATCATTCTACCATTATTGCGAACAAAGAAACGAAAAACATATGGCGTCAGTTTTGGCAGGTCAAATTTTATTTGCAGAAAAAATTGCTATAGCTTTTGTTCGTTATATTCATCTTCTTTCTTATTTTTTTGTTTTCATTAGGAGAAAGAGCATTCAAGCGTGACATGTGGAGGTGGAAAGGACGAAGATGATAACTGAATTTGGCCATAATTTTAAGTAATTAATGAAAGGCGTGCGTGGAAATGCACTGGTATTCTAAATTTCTTATAAGCCGGCAGCTAAAATAATCATTGAAAGGGTGCTGCTATTGTATTTTAGCAGGCTGCATAAGGGTGCTGCTATTGTATTTTAGCAGGCTGCATCCAAGTTTGCAAAATTAGCTATGTATTTAATTAAGGATGCGTTTAGGGCAGTTTTCTAGCTGTGATGCGGTTTCAAATTGCAGTTTGTGGTGTGTTTAAAAAAAAATTTGCTGCAGCTTATTTGGATAATTTGATAAACCACAGGCGGCGGGTTAGGCCATGCACCCCACGTTTTGTTTGCGAAAGATTATTTTGATGCCCCTCTTACTGTCGTGCCCTAGCTCCTTCTCACGTGATTGTCTGCCTTAGCTCCTCCTCCGCTCCCTTCTAACTCTAGTTGGCTGTTCTAGTGGCTTCTCTCTTCTCATTCCTTCCTCTCTTCTCTCTGGTATTGAGTTCCGATGGCACTGTCCCATTTCCCCTTACGGTATCCTCTACTCGACACTATTGTATTGATATTCTAGGTTATGGCTTTAGTTATGCCTTGTGGGGCTTGCTCCTTGCAATTTTTGGCTTTGGTGTATGTGTGGTTTCTATTTTATTTTATTTTATTTTATTTTATTTTATTTTTTTGTGTTGCCTGTGCGGTCTTTAAGATTTATGATTTTGGTCTTTGTTTGCTAGAAGGGCTTTGTGAGCTTCTTTGTGATTTTGTTGTGCTCTTTGTTATATGTCGGAATAGTTTGTGTTAAGGGGATGATTTGAGGCCCTTTGTAAATGTTGATAATTCGTGGCTTATGGTTCATTTTTTGCAATATGTTCGCCTCTGCTGGAAAGAATTTTTTTTCTGCCTGGCGCAGCTTGCTCAGTTGGGGATCTTCCCCTATTTTATTTTTGGTTCGATTAAAGCAGGCTTGCCGCTCTACCTGTCGATTGGTTCTTGTAGGTGGTTGCCCTCTTTATTATATTATGCAAAACTATTTTAGTGGTGATGTTAGTAGTGGTGGAGTGGGTAATGCTTTTGTGCCACGATGATGGTACTTTTGGTGGTGATGTTGTGCCATGGTGATGATGTTAGTGGTGGTGATGTTGTGTCATATTGGTGATACTGTTGGTGGTGTTGTTGTGCCATGTTTGGGGTATTTTTGGTGGTGTTGTTGTGTCGTGGTGGTGGTGTTGTTGGTGGTGATGTTGTGTCATGATGGTGGTGTTGTTGGTGGTGATGCTGGTTGTGTGTGAGTGTCGGTGGTAGTTTTATTGTGATATAACAGTGGTGATATGGTATTGGTGTGTGTGTGTGTGAAAGTTGTTGATAGTTTTTATGTTGATATGGTGGTGGTGACATGTGTTACGGCGAGATCTATAGATATACTAGTTGATGTGGTATATCTATAAATCAATAAAATAGGAGAACGATCGATGAAGCGAAAAATAGAACGATAAAAATCACACCAGAAAAGAACACAGATTTACGTGGTTCGGCAAATTCCATACGTCCACGGAGTTGCAGAGGATTTTACTACTTGATGAATTTACACCAGTCAATCACCTCAACTTACAAGAGGAAGCTCTCACTTCGTTGCTCTTTTTTCTTCTCTCCGTTCTTCTCTCTCTACACCGAGATACACCGAAGTAACTCTATACCTAGATACACCGAAGAAGATAAGCTTACAAGAGAAATAAACTCAATTTCTCTTCTTCCACAAGCCACCAAGAAGAGCCAAGGGAGAACAATTTTCTTCTTCTTTATTCCTTCTTCTTTCATCACCGCAAGGAACTACCTCTTGCACTTTCCTTCCTTCTATCCTGAGGAAACTTTCCTCTTTCCCGAGGAAAACTGAAGAAGAACACCGTGACTTCTCTTACTAAAGGAGAGTCGTACGATACCTTTTATCGCGAACAGGAGAGAGCGAAGGGATGCTTCGCTTCACAACAGAGAAAGGCGGGAACGGTTCGCAACACGATCGGGAGAGTCGTTTCGCGAAACATAGGAGGCGGGATCCTGTAGCGGGAGGCGGGAGCTGGAGAAATTGGAGTAGGAGCGAGAAGTATCGAGCTCCAGCATAATAACATGGTGGTGTGTGTGTGTGTGTGTGTGTGTGGTAGTTTTTATGGTGATATGGTGTTAGTGACATGGTGACGTGTGTGGAAGCTAGTGGTTGTTTTTTATGGTGATATGGTGGTGGTGACATGGTGGTGTGTATGCGTGTGGATGCTGGTGGTGGTTTTGGTTTATCTCGTGATATTGAACAACTTTATTTTAAAAATAATATTATGACATTATTAATTGTTATTTTAATAGCATTATTTTTAATTTTGATTTTTGTGTTATTCATTGTTTTCTTGAGGTGTCAATGTTTATTTTATACATTCAAACCGGATACTTATTTTCAAGTATGAAATGTGCTAGCAGCATTAGTTATGTTATAAGCAGAATTATGCTACATAAGCAGAAAGATCATTTCTTCAGAAACAACTACATCACAACTGCTGCAAAATAACAAAAAAAACAGACAGTCAGCTTCTCCGCAGCAACTCTATACAACAACTTTTGTGCAACAACTTCTATGAGATGGTAGTTTGCAAACATGCTTCTAAGTACTTGATCTAAGTCCAATCAAACTCAAATGAATGCATTCTTCGTGTAATTTGATTCATCTTATCAAGATGCTTGTTTCAACTATCAATTTTCAAAGCCTTCAAGTAATTGAGCTCTTTGAGATTTGAAAATTTGTCCCAAGTTTTTATTTGAATAAATTATTTTCTCATGATAAATAGATATTATTATTTTATATAAACATTATAAAAGAATTAACTAGTATCTTTTCACATTGCATTAATTATAATGTGGTTGAATTTAAGCAATGCTCGTTTAAATTGTGGCTGATTAAGATTGAATAATAAGTCTTTCCTGATTTATAATCGAGTGCAATTGTAATGCAGCGAAAAAGTTAAATAAAAATAGACATTTATGTATGGGAAAAGTTGAATGAGAATTACTTATTTGATTCCACAACGAAAGTATGCATGGAATTCACAACTTAATTCCCAATGCATTGAAAATCAATGAGCAAGCCAAAAAGTTTTCTTGATGAGGTTATTTAAATTAATTTTATTATAAATTTTTTGGGTGAATTACTTCTACATGTCTGGCATCTAACTTACGAATGCATTACATGGACATGTTGGTTCATTTCTAATTACATAACATTATTTGAATTTTGGAAAACTAAATTAAACATTTAATCAATATTTATTTTCATTTTTAATTTCAATATTTTATTCCAACTAGTCTTTTTTTTCATGTGAATACGTTTAATAATACATAAAATTTATATGATATATACTTAATCCCAATTACCATATATCGGTCACATTTTATGCACTCAATCAAACAATGAGGAATCGACATTATAAATAACAAAGTTTTTAAGAAATGCCCATTCTCAATACATTAATCTAACTGCTCCAATAATTAGGATTTATTTGTTTTTTTTTTTCATTTTTGTTTCTTTTTATTTTTAAAAACATGTTTATTATGTGTATTTTTTATTTCTAAAAGCAAAATAACATATTTTTGTAATGTGTTTTGAGTGTTTAAGAAAAATTTTCCCCCAAATTCCTCCACATAAGAGTTCGCTTATAAATATTACTCAGAAACCACTAAATTGTTATTCAGACAAGCGAATCCCCTAAATTCTATGGCTGACAATTTTGCACAAAAACCAAAGCTTGTTTGTTCTTTTGGGAGATCCGACAATCATGTAGTGAAAGGAAGCAAAGAGAGGTTTAGGCTGGGAAGATGATTGCTTACTATGAATCAGACAAGAGGAGAGCCAACATAGTATCGACAGATTCAGGGCCGTCATTGTTCACGCTCGGGATTATGATCTCAGGGGATATAAATCGAACAAATTCTTTTAGCTCTGTAAAGCTGCAATGCTCACTGTATGGGACTTCATACCTGAAAATTTGTAGCAAAGAATTCTCAGATGCAGCATAAAAATTTCCATTTTTTTTTTTTTTGGTTCAGATGTAAGAAGAACATACCGAGCTTTCGGATGAAGAAGAAATAATACATTCAATATCATTCGATTAGTTATCTTTAATTCATTATTTGGTATAGAATTGAAGGAAATAAAAAAATTACTTTGAGAAATCATCTCAATGAAGTAGATATGAAGTGATGAACAAAATGCAGCTAAAGTAATTTCACAAAATGAGGTGTATCAATATGGAGGCATAAAAAAGTAGTGAAATTTGAGGAATGTTAGGCAATCCAGTCACTCAATAATAGCATAAATGATTTCAACAAGAATAAGATGGACTTTCTAAGACTAGTTTTGTTAACAATATGTGTCAATTAGCACCTAATTAAACAATTATTTTGAGCGTTTTTAAAATACGATAATTTATGTTTAGAAATAGAAGATAAAAAACATATAAAATAACATGATAAATAAACAGGTTTTTAAAAACAATAAAAATTTGATCCCAATAAGCACTTACTTCCAAGAAAAATTAAAATTGATTTCGAGAGGACCCGAAATTGATTCATTTAGAGTTGAGCTAGCATCATTCGGAATTAAATTGATCTAGAGAAGAAACAAACTCACTGGAACTCGGCTTGTTATCAACATTACTAATGCTGAGTTTTTGGTATCCAGCCGTGAAATGAATATTATAAATATTACTGCAAAAGTTGGTTATAAAAATGAACCAATCGCGTCCTTCAATCAAACTCACTATCTCTTTCTTAATGTTTCTTCCTTTTCAGAATTTTCCCTCTTATGTGTAGTGTGTTTAGGGTTTCTTTGTGGATCTTTTGTTTTCTCTGAAGTTTCTGGAGACTCGAGAGTGTTTAGGGTTTTGTTTATAGGTGTTTTCTTCCCTTGATCTGGTTATTTGCTTTCTTATTTGTTTTTCTTCGTTCTCTTCTAGGTTTTCTTTTTTTCTTTTTGTTTTCAAGTTTATTTTGCTTTCTTGGATTTTTTTTCTTTATGGATCATAGCTCTTTTCTTCCTCTCCCCTCTTCAATTTTTTTTCTCAAGGGCATTATCTGTCCTTGAACTAGAGGAATTCGGTTTCTAATTATAACTCTAATGCTTCTTGTTTTAATTTATCTTACTGTCCTTACTTGGGAGTTGGGAGATAAATTCTCTTTCTCGAATGAGGAAATTCAAGAGGGATCTAAACAATAGAGTTTGCCTCTTGTTGGTTACTCTTTGGGGAAAGGTCCTTTCTACAAAAATCTTTTGCAAATGTTTGGTAAAATCTAGAAACTCAAAGGCTCTTTAGAGGAATATGTGGAAATGGTTCTGCCTGGTGCTCAATGGTTCATCTATGGTAAACCGCTTTTCCATAAGAGGTCTTCTGATTTTAAGCTGATATGTTGATAATTTGGCCATGGATGTAATTTGTATTTCTGTATTTTATATGAATTCATTTTAAGAAGTTTTTATGTTGTTTTTGTAAATTGTTGCAAGAAAGGGGACGAACGAGAGTCGAACTGGATCGATTTGTAGAAAAAGAAGAAGCAAATGTTGTGTTGGGAGCCTAGACACCAAAGCAATGTTGCCTAGGCACCAGTCTCTTCCTAAATAAAACACAAACTCGAGAAGATTGAAAAGTGGTGCCGAATCATGGGCGCTTAAGCGCTACCACCGACGCCTAACCGACGCGATCAAAAACATGGAACGCATGAGTGCTACGAAGAACGAGCTGCTCATGCAAGTATGTGTGGCGTATCAATAATATCAGGGTTTGAGTCTAGTTATCGATCCCACGGGGATGAGATAAATTCTAAGGAAAAGTCTAGCCTACGATTCGCAGCTTAAGCATGAAGAGTATAATTTGCAATGCTATCCTAGCAAGCAAAAAGATTCTTTTAGAAAATTAAAGTGTTAAAAATTTCTCTTTAATTAATCAAGTAATGGATAGAATTAAAGAGTAGATTCCAAAATAGTGTCAAGCAAGAGAAAAATTCTTCCTTATCCCCTTTCGGTGGACTAAAGAAAATTAGCAGTCTCAATCTCAGTTCTCTAAAACTCTTGATCTACCCACAATAAAATATCTCCCAAAAGATTGCTTAAACTCATGGGTCATATCCCTATTCCATTAAGTTTAAATGGTTAACTTTTTTGTTCCATAAAGAATCCTTTCGAATCTCAGCATTCACTAAAGGTTTTAACAATTCAATGGCCACGCAGAAGGTAAATTAAGTTCACAAGTTAACACAACAAGCTCTGAAACAAATCAAGTCAAACAAATTCAAACTCTTAGTCCTATCCAATCACCATCATAATTAAAGAGCGAAGCAAGTAAACTACTCACTATTCATGGCAATTTTTATCAAAACCAACTTAATAGTATGAATAAACAAAAAAAACAAAGTCTTTCCAAAAAAATCATAAAGAAAACACAACTTAATTGTACTTATCTCCTTCACAATAAAGTAGGATGAAGATGCCTTCAATAGTAAGCAATAAAGTCTCTCAATCCTCACGAACACTCTCTCTTCTTCTCTCTTAATCTCCTTGCAAATTGTGTGGTATTTTCCTCCAGAATTCTCCCTCTAGCACTGCCAAAAGAAAAATGGTGAAAAATCCCCCCATATATTCGTCTTTAAGCCTTTTATATTTCTTCCCTTTCATTCAAATTTTGAACTGTCAAAACTGTCAAATTTAGGGTTCTTGTGCCTAGGCGCCACTCATTTGAAGAACTTTTCATAAGAGTCTGGCGTCATGGCGCCACGATTGTGGTGCTTAGGTGTCGGTGGCAGCTCTTAGGAGCTTATGATGCGGCGCCACCTTTCTGTCTTCTCAGGTTTGTGTTTCATTTAGGAAGAGACTGGCGCCTAGGCCCCACTGGTCCGACGCCTAGGTGCCAGACACAACATTTGCTCCTACAATTCGATTCAATTTGATCCCTGTTTGTCCCCTTTCCTGGTAGAACATACAAAAATAGTATAAAACCTTCCTCAAAGTGTAATTTATTATATAAAACACAAAAATACAAATAACATCTATGGCCAAATTATCAACATATCATAAGTCCATTGAGGAAAAATTTAAAGATATTCCTCTATGGGTTCAGTTGCCTAATTTACCTTTATGTTGTTTGTCCGTTAACGGAATCTCTAAGATTACTAGTAAATGAGGTATACCTCTTGTTGTTGATTCTTTAACAGCAAAATGTTCAAGATCGACCAATGCTCGCACTAATATACAAGTCAATGTTGATATTTTGTTTCCTGAATTTATTACTCTCAATCTAAATGGGCNGCGCCACTGGTCCGACGCCTAGGTGCCAGACACATTGCTCCTACAATTCGATTCAATTTGATTCCCGTTCGTCCCCTTTCCTGCTAGAACATACAAAAATAGTATAAAACCTTCCTCAAAGTATAATTTATTATATAAAACACAAAAATACAAATAACATCTATGGCCAAATTATCAACATATCATAAGTCCATTGAGGAAAAATTTAAAGATATTCCTCTATGGGTTCAATTGCCTAATTTACCTTTATGTTGTTGGTCCGTTAACGGAATCTCTAAGATTACTAGTAAATTAGGCATACCTCTTGTTGTTGATTCTTTAACTGCAAAATGTTCAAGATCGACCTATGCTCGCACTAATATACAAGTCAATGTTGATATTTTGTTTCCTGAATTTATTACTCTCAATCTAAATGGGCATGATATTCAACAAGTTGTTTATGAATGGAAATCTAATTTTGCAAATTATGCCCTTCATTTGGTCATGATGTTGAAAGTTGCCCTAAGAATGAACCTTTAAATCACGCTACAATTTTTTCTGTTTCTTGGGGTAATAACAGAATTTGGAAAGTAATTTTAATCAAAGATTGAGGAACCCTACTGTTTCAAACGTGACAGAACCAGCCAGTGGAGGGAGCTGCTGGAGGATTGACTGATAGCTAGCAGCAAGTGGTGGGGTGTTGGAAAGGATAGCAGGCGTCAGGCAATCTGCTGGAGACACAGGAAAGGTGATCGGTGGCCTGTTGGAAGGAGCCTGAAATGTAGCGACCAACTGAGAGGAGACGGGCAGGGAGTACGGTGGCTATTGGGAGAAGCTTGAGGGATCAGTGACCTACTGGAGGAGGCAGGAGNGGAAGGATAGCAGGCGTCAGGCAATCTGCTGGAGGCACAGAAAAGGTGATCGGTGGCCTGTTGGAAGGAGCCTGAAATGTAGCAACCGACTGGGAAGAGACGGGCAGGGAGTACGGTGGCTATTGGGAGAAGCTTGAGGGATCAGTGACCTACTGGAGGAGGCAGGAGTGGTCGGTGATGGGCAAGGAAGGCGCAGAAAAGTGTACGACTAGCTTGTAGGTGTCGGGAAGGGAGAGTGTGACAGTTGCTGAGAGAAGCCGACGGGATCCGTGATAGTTTGAAAGCACGGGCGGGTGATTACGACAATGTTGAAGTCACGGATATAAGGCAACGACCGGCTATAGCAGCAGGAGTCGCTGGAAGGGACCTGCGGCACTCGTGGAATTGTAGGAGGGACTCTATGGCACTTCTAGGGATCGACAGAGTGGAGTTGCGAGGAAAAATATCTCGGTGGGTCGAGCTACAGCCGCAGCATCATCTGACCCTTCGAGACGGTACATCAAGGTACATCAGACGGTACATCGAGTACATCAACTTGAAGGAGATAAAGTCAGAGCACCTTCACTTAATCGGATACAACCCTCGAAAAGAAGAAGATCCCAAAGGCAACAAATAGAGATTTGGAATCATCCAAAACATACTAGCCCTCCACAAACAACATCTATAAAAAAGGAAAATTAGTGGACAGACTAGGCAAGTAGAAGAATAAGTAAGAAATAAAGAATAGGGGATAGAAAAGAAAAAAAGTTGAAATGAAGCCTGCTTAGGAATTCATAGATTGGGAAGGGAAATTGTGCAGAAAAAATAGGGAAGGTAGGGGCGAAAATCGGAAGGGGAGGGGCGAAAGTTCTGCGCCCCCCTCCCCCTAATGAAGCATGGTCAGTCTGGTCCAGCAAGGAGGCCGGACCAATCTTCTGCCCAACCAGCCAGGGCTCAAGAGCCTCGTGTAAAATAAATAATCAAAAGTTTGAGAAACAAGCGACGATGGAGGCAGCAATAGCTGCTGACGATGGTGGTGGCAACAATAGTAGTAAACGACAATTGCAACAGGAGCAATAGGCGGCTATAAACAACAGAAGCGGGCGATTGTTGTAATGAAAGAAACAAAGAACGATGGTGCTGCTATCAACGAAAGCAGCAACGATGATCTAACGGCAGAAGCAGTGGTGGTGATACAGGTAGTAAAAAGCAACAGGAGATGTTGGGAAGCTTGATTAGAGAGAAGAGAGTTCTTGCACATCAGAGTACATGTTCTATTTGTATTCGAACCATCTAATATTGGAGAAAAAAAACCTAAGCGCAAGAGCGGAGCCTCTTAGCAAAATTGAGGTCGCGCATCAACCAATGTGAGACATATCCCTTGCCCGAGCCGCTAGTCGGGTATGCCTCAAATCATTTTTCTTCATAGCTGCACTGGGGTGTGGTTCAAATTGCACAAATTTAAACAATATAAATAAATACATATAAAATGAGTGGTATGCATGCCTATCTTCCATAAATTTTACATTAAAAATATTTTTTTTAATATTAGTTTTAAAAGTAATTTTTTAGAAATTTTTAATTCATTAAATTAGGACATGTCCAACACCCGTGTCATATGCATATCCCACTTCTTAAAATATTATATCAATCAGACATTTTCATGGCGTATGCGACAAGTATCAGAGATAAGTCCATGTTCGATAAGTGAAAGGCACTACATAGCTCTTTATTAGAAATGATCGTGCATCATTTAACTAAAACTAACTATCATTAATGTGGTGCAGCTGCAGCAGTTTTGGTCCATGCTTGATGTACGGATCCCCATTTTGAAGGTCTAGAAAAAACATTTTCATCACCCTTTACAGGTAGATTTCAATCCCAAGAACAGGCAAAGAGAGTACATTCAGTGGAACATCCAAACTGAGTTGCCTGAGGAACAAATCCATAGTGGAGATAAGGTGCAGGCCACCAACACTAAAATTTATTCCAGCCATGAAGTGTTTCAAGTGTTATGATTTTGGGCACATTACATCAAACCCCCCAAATAGTAGAATGATATATTTCACTGAGTCTTTAACATTTGAAAAAATGAACAGTGTTAATGAGAGAATGAAGATGTAAAAAAGGAGTATTAACTTGCAACCAAGGATAAAGAGATGCCAATGACTCAAGTTGAGCCCATGAGAAAAACTACAATAAAATTAATATTAGTTGTTCTAAAAGACTGTGAGTCTAAGGAGTTGATACTAGAAAACGAGGAGCTGCTATTAACAGAGTTGTCAAATGTCATGAGTAACAGTTTATCGTATTGGTGGCTGCCAAGAAATCTTTTGTTATCGTTCAAGGGCTTAATCTCTTTCGTCCTCTGAAATCATCGAGGTATTCTCTGCGTCAAGGCCGCTTTTCCTCATGCATCGAGAATTTGAGGGAATTCCAAAAGCATCTCCAACGACGACTTCGAACACCTTGCTCATCGCTTCCATTTCGTCCTTCTCGTCTGTGTGTTTGACTCGTTTCTTCCTTCACTCCAATGATTGCTCTATCCACGAAGCACCATCATTGAAGACGACGGATCCGGAGAAATATCTGACGCTGTCGTCGACGATCATGTCGTATGAGTTGTCTCCTCTCGTATGTGCAAGGTCACTGCTTAGTCTCCAACTCTTCCGCTCGATATCGTTGCTTTGTCTCCTCACAGATGAGATCGTAGGGCTCGGTGTCCGGCTCTTCCACTCAAACAGAACGCTCCGTCCTGTTGATTTGTCTATTCCGCTCAAACAGAATGCCCCTTTCTGTTTATTCAGAACAGAGTAGATCGTAAGACTATTCCCTCTTTGATTAGCCGTCGTTGGCTAAATCACCAGGTTAAATCAGTGAATGATTAGGTCTTTTTCGTCAATTCGTCTTGCTCTAGCCGACATTTCACGGATCGCTGGCTTGAAAAAGGCCAAATCATCTTTCGTCGAGTACCCTCCCTCCACCTTATGTGCTCATCCAACCAGGTAGTCGACCTAAGGGTCCTCCTCTTGCATTCATTCGAGCAATAGATCTACATATCGAGCTTCACAATAGTATCATGGACAAGCACGACATGGCCTTTCAATATTCTTCCCTAGAAGTCACATCCATATTCGAGCCTACGACTTATGTCCTCATCATGTCTTCCAAAAAANTGTCGGTGATGGGCAAGGAAGGCGCAGAAAAGTGTACGACTAGCTTGAAGGTGTCGGGAAGGGAGAGTGTGACAGTCGCTGAGAGAAACCGACCGGATCCGTGGTAGTTTCAAAGCACGGGCGGGTGATTACGACAATGTTGAAGTCACAGATTCAAGGCAACGACCGGCTATAGCAGCAGGAGTCGCTGGAAGGGACCTGCGGCACTCGTGGAATTGTAGGAGGGACTCTATGGCACTTCTAGGGATCGACAGAGTGGAGTGGCGAGGAAATATATCTCGATGGGTCTACAGCCGCAGCATCATCTGACGGTACATCAAGGTACATTAACTTGAAGGAGTTAAAGTTGGAGCACTTTCACTTCACCGGATACAATAGAAGGAAGAAAATCTCATAGGCAGCAAACAGAAATTTGGAATCATCCAAAACATACTAGCCCTCCATAAACAACATCTATAAATAAGAGAAATTAGTAGACAAACTAGGCAAGTCTTCTGCCCAACCGATTAGGGCTCAAGAGCCTCGTGTAAAATAAATAATCAAAAGTTAGAGAAACAAGCGATGATGGAGGCAGCAATAGCTGCTGACGATGGTGGTCGCAACAATAGTAGTAAACAATGATGGAAACAGGAGCAACAGGCGGCAATAAACAACAGAAGAGGGCGATTGTTGTAATGAAAGAAACAAACAACGATGGCGCTGCTAGCGACGAAAGCAGCAACGATGATCTAACGGCAGAACCAGGGTGGTGATACAGGTAGTAAAAAGCAACAGGAGATGTTGGGAAGCTTGAATAGAGAGAGGAGAGTTCTTGCACATTAGAGTACAGGTTCTATTTGTATTCGAACCATCTAATATTGGAGGAAAAAAAAAACTAGGCGTAAGAGCAGAGCCTCTTAGCAAAATTGAGGTCGTGCATCAACCAATGTGAGACATATCCTTTGCCCGAGCCGCAAGTCAGATATGCCTCAAATCATTTTTCTTCGTAACTGCACTGAGGTGTGGCTCAAATTGCACAAATTTAAACAATATAAATAAATACATATAAAATGAGTGGTATGCATGCATATCTTCCATAAATTTTACATTAAAAAATACAAGCGGGTGATTGCGATAATGTTGAAGTCACAGATATAAGGCAATGACCGACTATAGCGACANCGACCGACTATAGCGACAGGAGTCGCTGGAAGGGACCTGCGGCACTCGTGGAATTGTAGGAGGGACTCTACGGCACTTCTAGGGATCGACAGAGGGGAGTTGCGAGGAAAAATATCTCGGTCGAGCTACAGCCGGAGCATCATNCTTTTTTATGTTCCAAAATTTAGTTGCAACCTACTCTCAATCAACATCATGACCTAAAATGTGTAACTAAAAATTATTAAAAGTGTTGTGATTTTCAAAATTATTAAAAGTGTTGTGATTTTCAGGTTGTAAATTCGGAGAAGTTGATTGGCAATGTTGAGTTGTATGAACGTCTACACTTGCTCAAAAAAATAATTTAATTAGTAGAAAATGTCATCCATTAAATTTTATTGCTTAGTCCAATACAAATTTTGTGTTAGTTAAAAATCAAATCATGTTGAGTCGTTATGGTCTTGGTCATCCAAATTTTGCATACATGAAGAAGATGTTTTAACGTTTTTTATCACTAAAAAATCTAATTTTTATAGGTGTGAAACTTGTCAACTTGCAAAATATATCACACAAGTATATTCCAAATAGTAACACAAGCCTTCACATCCATTTTTTTGTAATTCCCAGTAATATATGAGGACCCTCACAAGTAAATAATATAAATAGAGCATGATAATTTATATCATTCATATATGACCACACAATAACAACATTGACATTCCTTCTGAAAGAAAAAACTGAAACAAACACTTTTTTCAATTTTTTTTCATTTCATGATTATCACTCAATTCCAAAGCAAAATTCAAAATTTTAAAACTAATAATGCTAAGGAATATTTTAATTTTATTCTTAGTCCTTATCTTTCCAAGCATG
This sequence comes from Phalaenopsis hybrid cultivar, assembly GCA_002079205.1. Classification (NCBI taxonomy): domain Eukaryota; kingdom Viridiplantae; phylum Streptophyta; class Magnoliopsida; order Asparagales; family Orchidaceae; genus Phalaenopsis; species Phalaenopsis hybrid cultivar. The sequence goes on from JXCR01141919.1 coordinate 58,822, forward strand.
GTATTATCAAGTTTTTTTGTGGATACTCCTCAACAAAATGGGGGCCAGAAAAATAAATAGGCACTTACATGAGGTGGACCATGTCATTATGTTATTTAATCATGTGTCTAAACATTTTCGAGGGAACGTCATTCTTATAGCCACATACCTCATCAATAGGATGCTTAGCCAAGTCTTAAAATTTCAAATTTCCCATAATATTTTCATAGAATTATATCCACACATGCACTCCTTTTCTTCTGACCTATTATTGAAGAGTTTTTTTTTGTTCTACCTTTGTTCACATCCATCAGCAACACTGCACCAAACTTAATCCCAAATCTCTCAGATGTATTTTCCTCAGTTAGTCATCCAATCAAAAAGGGTACAAATATCGCTCTAACTAAAATAAAAATATACAACTCCATGTATGTCATATTCTTCAAGAATCAATCTTATTTTCTCAAATCTAAAATTTGGAGAAAATCTAAGGAACATCAGATTTGAGAATTTTTCCATGATACTCCGGCCAATTTTCCTTTTAACTGAATCAAATAATGTCCCATCAACAAGCTTCACTTGTCTCTACTCCACCTCAACCAACTCCACTTGAAAAATCAAGCTCTATCACAGAAAAAAATTTCAATTGCCTCTACTCACCTAAACATAACACCAATGATCACGAATTTCATATCTACACCAGAAGAAGAACCACTTAGCATGAGCCAAAACAAAGTCCTCCTACACAGATGGTTGATAACTTGAATCAACCAATTACACACAGGAAAGGTCATCAAATTGAAAGATGTGTAGCCTATGTGAAGTTGCTACCTTCATACAGGGCTTTTGTGCCAAACCTTGATCATGTGCAGGTTCCTAACTCTATCCAAGAGGCTGTAATAAAAATTCATGGAAACAGGCAGTTGAGAAAGAATTTGGGCTTTAGAAAAGAATAACTCATGGGCGCTTACAGAGTTACCACATCGAAAAAATCATGTAGGTTGCCATACTAGTTGTCAAGGGTTTCACACAGTCATAAAAGATTAACTATCNTAAAAAATTTTATGCATCATGACAAAACAAAACACATCAAGATTGATCGACAGTTTATCTCATAAAATGTTAATAATAGAATTATTCAGCTCAGATTTGTTCCTACATGACTTCAGACTGCTGATATTTTTACCAAAAAACTACCAAGGGTAAATCAAGGTAAATTAAACTCAGTTTGCTTTGTATAATATATACAATCCAACTTGAGGTGGAGTATTGAAAAGTGTCAATCTGCATTATAAATGAATCCTTGGAATATATTTCATTGATTGTAGTACTATTGTTAGATATTTTTGTTTTATATTTTTTTCTTATTTTGGAGTGATTCTTATTTTGGTTCATTTCATTAGTATGTATTTATAGTAAGCTGTAATGCATTGAAGCTAGCGAGAAATAAAATTCTTTCCAAAACTTTACAATTCTATCAGGGAAAACTTTGAAAAAATGTATGTATTTTAGAGTTACATGAAATAGACATGAGCATAGATTTTACAGTGGAGTTACCTCAAACACATCAAGACAATGATTTTATTATAGTGATGATAGATCAATTCTAGAAGCTTCCAAAAAAGAAGGTGAAGCATCTCCAACCTGGGAAAAATAACGTGAGAAGTGTGTGGGGTAACAAGAAACCGAGTCCAAGGCAAATGAGATGCGGGACTCTGCGTTTTCCTAAAATTATGGGTGAACCAAACGCAAGCATGTCCTATTTCAAATTTTGCAGATTTTTTATCTTTTCTAACTTTTTCTTCATATTTTGTTATTTTTAATAAGGATTCTTGCTATTTGGAACTTATGTATGAGTTTTTGTTATTTTTGGGAGATTAGCTATTGTGTTTGTGTTTTGAGACTTTTTTCTTTGTTTTATGCTCTATAGAGTGTCGTATTTTCTTCCTTTTGCAAGTGTTTGTGACTGTATCTTGCTCGGGAACTGGTGGTAGATTCCCCTTGTCATTGCCCTTCACCGTTTTCATTGTTCTGCTATTATGCCAATTTTTTCAATCTAGACAGCAGCCAAACCGCTTGAATATGCTGTCCAACAATAGATTTAGTCACTTACCCCCTTACAAACAGTCGACCAGCCGTATCATCTCTCTCCATTCCAGAACTACCTCCCCGCAACAATCACTTCCTAAACACCTTCTAAGAGCATGGAATGATATCAGTTCATGAGTAAAATTATTTCCTACTTAACTCATTTAATGCATATTTAATAACATATTTATAATATTATTTTAAGTTGTTATTTTTTTAGAATAAATCTTNTAAATAACTTGTTAATGACTCATTTAAGCACTCATTTAATGCATATTTAATAACATATTTATAATATTATTTTAAGTTGTTATTTTTTTAGAATAACTCTTAGTTTCTATATCTTGTGTCTAAGGCAAATAAACCGCAAGCATAAAATTACAACTGTAAAAGTATTTTATAGCCATTGCATACCACGAAAAAGGTAGTTACAATATAAAGTTAATATCATGTTCTTTGTTTTTTGTAAGGTTACCTAGCAGATATGGTAGAAAATACTCGCATGATAAGATGGCAATGAAAGATCACTATTTCAGTATACCGCATGATGGAATAGTTTGCTTGAAAAACACGATAGGTAAAAAAATAAAGTACCTGATGATGGTACCCTGTTGCCACTTTCTCCCAGGTGTCTTCCTCTTTCCCTTTCCAGATGTCCAACCAGTGGGAGAGAAAGCAATTATGAGATTGTAGCGATCCTAATTAAGCAACAAATATGTGAGATAAGTAAATTTCAACAATCATGCATTGTTTCCAATCGAAAAAAAAATGCAAAAAAAATATATGTATATTTACATACATACTGCACAATTCTTTTGTACTTACATAACTGACACCAAAAGTTGCCTCCGTGTTATATATATATATAAGAATTATGTGGTACGTACAAAACCAATGATCCTAAGACTAATAATATAGCTTACCGAATACTGGTTAGATATGTATTTCATTCGTTTAAAGCTTGCTATGGTCCACATTGGCACAACATGGATGTTGCTTTCCATCTCATTTGCTGTGAACAGCTGCATGTCCTCCTCAGGCAAACCCAAACACTGAAGTAAATGTAACTTTCCAGCCCCAACATATAATTTCCTTCTGAGTGTTCTTGCAACCTCCATGAACAACTTCTCTTTTCCTATGTTCAATAAGGGCCAGGTTAAAATGGAAAACAAGAATATTTAAATACCTTCGCCTTATAAAGTCAGTAATTGATTTTGAAGTTGCATTTCCCACATCTTAAACTTAAAAAATTATGGATTTTACTTTAAGAAGGTTGCTTCATTGCATGCCAGGAAGTAACACGTTTTTTTCTTCGAGCCATTTGGTTATCGTAGAAATTTTACCAGGATAAATGTTAGTTATTATGTGATGAAAATTTGTTCCTTTCCAAGCAAAGTTTTATCCTATAATACTCAAGTATTGAATGTAATTTGTCAAGAAAAGCTTATCAAATGGCTAGACATCTATATTTGTTATGTTTAAATGGAAAACAGGGATAAGCTTTGTTATTGATGCACGGACTAGGAATGTATTTGCCCCAAATGGCTATACATCTATCTTTGTTATGTTTAAATGAAAATGTTTAAATGAAAAACAGGGATAAGCTTTGTTATTGATGCACGGACTAGGAATGNATTTGTTATGTTTAAATGGAAAACAGGGATAAGCTTTGTTATTGATGCACGGACTAGGAATGTATTTGCCCCAAATGGCTATACATCTATCTTTGTTATGTTTAAATGAAAATGTTTAAATGAAAAACAGGGATAAGCTTTGTCATTGATGCACGGACTTGGAATGTATTTACCCCAAAGTTGAGGTTACTGTATATTTTTTTTCTCATTTTCTACTTTCAACAAGCAAAATAATAGAATACTTTTTCCTTGGTAATACTACTACAACCATCATCCATTTTTCTTTTTCTTTTTTTTTTCTTTTTTTTTGAGTCGTCTAAACATTCAGTAATTTCGCCAAGTTTTTTTCCTCCTGGACAGAAATGACATGTCATCTATTATAATTTTATTTTACTCTGCGGAATGATAATATCAGTAACTTAGAAACATATTTAAAAGTGTAAATATAATCAAATGTAATGGACAAACAATGATAACATTTTTAAGAATTAGCACATACGATGATCAGATTTTTATAATTATGATACTCGATAGCCTAATATTTATCCATCCAGATTTGTTTCCTTCTAAATTCCATTCATAATTTACCTATCTATTTTTGTCTGCTATTTTCTATTAAAAGCTAAACTCTTGGATGTGTGAATCAAAGAGTTTGATCAAANTATTTACAAGTTGTGCTGTAATTTTAGAGCAATAAACCTTCCCATGGCAAAAGTTCTTTGTGAGACCCTGATAATCTGAAAAAGTTTATGGCAGAAAAATCAGATAAGATTAAAAAAAGCAAGACTTAAACCAGGAAAGCCAGCGATCCTTCCCTCCGGAATAGATCTCAGCATAAGAACACGATTTTAGCTCAGCCACAATAAGGTTCATGAATTTCAGAAGTTTAATGACAGTTAGCCGACCAGCATATAAAATTTGCACCAAGAATCTGCTGAGGGATAAACTTAAAAAAAAAGAAAAAACTTAACTTCTAAAGTACTTCTGTAAAACAGAGAAATGCACTAATACAACTTGTTGAAGTACAAACTTTATACAGCCTAGAACAATAAAAATGGTCTATTTCTTTTTCACCTAAACTACTGATTAGGTCAACTGAGCTACATCACATTATACATATCTCTAACTCAAAAAGCTACTAAAATACTCCCCAGTTGCACTTTATGCTACAAAAGTGAGTCATTTAATATAAATCCTATGGTTTGTATGTCATCTGTCTTCCATGTGTCAATACAGCTCTGTCATTCATACCGCATAGATTTCTTCCTTTGATGGCAACGTCATAGATTAATCCTTCAGCTATAACAAACTAGCTATAAAATTTGATGATCATTATTTTACGTTGGTGCCTAGCCTAAGAGTGATTTTATTTTTTGTGCCTAAAGACAAGTTAGTCTTTTATAATTTAATATTCTTTAGTATAAATAGACACTTTGTTGTAAGTCTTGAATTTAGGATTTGGGCATGATTTCGTCTCTCTCGAATTGTAACAGTTTTGTAAATGCAGGAGGTGGAACGAAGAATTGGGGAAGATGAAACAGTTTCAAGGGTCGGACAGTTAAACAGAAATGATAGGAAGTGAGGAGTCGGAAAAAGGAAATCAGCAGTAGAAAAGCCGAAGAGAGGAATTTGTCCTATTAACTGCATATCAGATGGAAAGGGATTCAGAGAGCAGAGGAGGGTTAAGGAGAAGGAGTAGCGTGGCCGAAGAAGCGACGAGTGGGTTAGGGCAGAGGCGGCATCTCCATCGAGGAAGAAGTCGGCGGCGTCGCTGCATGCGGTTGGAAATTGATAAGAAAGTACTTACTGTTGTTAAAACTAGATGATGGAAAGAGATTAACTAAAAATAATATATAAAAAATAGAGTTAATCATCGAAATGGCAATTAACAACATGAGTAGAATAGGCTTCATACAGCCAACCCCAATGATTGGCATAAGGGTTAATGACGATGAAGGCTGACGATGATAGAACAAAGTGAAGATTTGGAAATTTAGTAACAAAAAGAACCATCCAAATAAATATTCAGGGTTTGAAAAACTGCTGTTATGATTGCTAAAAAGGTGAATTAAATCACAAAGTGGATCAAACAAAATAGGGCAATGTTGCAAGACGAGATAAAACAGCGTAAAAGTTGCCAAAACAAGGAGCAGGACAAATGTAAAAACAATACTAATACAAACTTACGGTCCATATGGAAGTGTGTTAAAAACCAGTGAGAACAATCTCCTCTTAAGTAACGAAATGCATCCTGCAAATAAGAAGCGTCCAAAGAAAAAATAAGTATTTACAAGATCAATCAAATAAAAAACTCAAAAGAAATAATCATATTGCCAAGGGCTTGAGATCAATTGCAAGATACAATGAAAATAGGTACTACTAAGCTTAAAATTCAGTGGTAAAAATGATTTGGAGGCTGATATGGTGAGGAGAATGACACCATAAATGACAAAAGNATATTCGTCCCATTCTCCATATGCTAACCCTTCTCTCAGTCTCCTCTGATACTGAATTTCAAAGCATGTGGCGGGTCTTTCACATCTGCAAAGTCCGCCCTATTGACGGATTCAAATCCTCATCTCTTGCTCCCATTCGATTCTCCAAATCCAGCTCGAGAACAATCTTCCACCAGGTTTCATTCTCAATCCACGAGCCTCCACTGAAGTCGGTGGATCTCTCGTTGTATCTCCTCTCAAGCAGGCTCGGGCATGTATCTCCTCTCAAGCAGGCTCGGGCATGTATCTCCTTGGTGGCATGGCTAGTTTTTAGGGTTGGAGGTGAAAGAAGGTATAGGAAAACAAATTTGGGGTTGCTGATTTTAAAAATCAACAAGAAAAAATTAGGGTTAGTCAAAATTTGGCTAGGGTTTGGGAATAGAAAAGAAAAATTTTGGTGGTGGTGACTTGGTAAGAGCGTATGCTAAAAAACCCTAAGAAAAAACTAGAGTTAAGCTAGCTCTGTACCAACTAATGCCGGAGTTAACTAAACCGCATTAGGAAAAGTAAATATTATTATCGGAAGCAAAAAGGTAGTTACAATGAACACACTTGAAAGGGAAAATACAACACAGACGACACACTACTCGCGTTAGGGTGGATTATGGATGATGGTTATGACAAGTTAGCGGGCTCGGAGAGATGGCGGCAAGGTAGGGAATGTTTTCGGAGCGTGGATGAGGGGTGATAGCAGTTAGGGGCAGCTGGAACAGCAAAATAACACGGGGTGGCTATCCAAACAGCAATAGGTTGTTTCAGGTGGCTGGACAGCAGAAAAACAACAAAGAGAAGGTGTCGTGTGCTGCGGCAGCGAAGGTGGAGGACTCGGACAATGAGGGCAGCGAGGACGAGGGAGCAGAAAATGTTGGCGGTGGCTGGAACTACAGAAAATAGAGGCGGCTGTTGCAAGGTACAACAGCAAGGAGCAATGTGAAAAAATGCAGAAGGGGATAGGAGGACGATAAAACAGCACATCGGGAGAGAGATACAGTCGGAGAACCAAAAAAATCTGAAATAAAACTCACCAAAATCTAACCCTAAGACAACAAACAACATATTTATAATAAGTACTAGTAGTTAGAAAATGAAGGAAATAGAAAAGGTAAGGGATCAAATAGGAAATTGGTCCACAGTACTGTAACTGCTTCAGTATTGCGACGATAAGCTCCCGCTTTATTGAGACATCGAATAAAATAAGTACAAAATTTATATTTATATATATGGACGAAAATTTTATGCTAAGATAGTTAATGAAAAAATATAAATAGCAAACAAAAAAAGAATTTTCAAAGAATATTGAAAATGATAAGATGTTATCAAGTATTATAGACCATTAAACAATAGATCCAAATATAATGTGATTACATCAACAATCGGTATTAAGGGGACTTTTTATTTTTATTATTTATCAATGTGCTCACATGAAACATTCAAATAAGGTGTCTTAATGTATGTTATTCATATAAGACATAATTCTAATCGTTCAGTCATTCAATAAAACAACTAGAAAATCAAAATAATGGGAAAATGCTCCAGGAATAATAGGCTTAAGCGAAAGAGAGAGGAAGAGCAACCCGAGCGCTCCAAGTTGTAGAGTCTTGAGTATGATGTATTATGTACATTTCTTTATGGTAGATTTCTTGGTGTGGTGTGACTACGTGATTTTTTCCCGCTCTCGAGTTTTTACATATTAAATCTTGGTGTTCTTGTATTTTCTTATTTTGTGTGCTTTTTTTCTAGGTTTTTCTTCGAATCTCTCAAATCGGTGTTTCGCATTTCTGCACATATCATTTTCCCAACAAGTGGTGCCAAAGTGAGAGCAATGATCTGCTAAGTGAGGTACAATGTAGAAAATTTTAATGGTTTGAACAATGTTTCCTAGAAAATATAAATTGAAGACTTATTTTATCAAAAAAAGTTATATTTGCCACAGGAATGAATTACCAAGAAGCCAGAATCGATAACTCTAAAAGAATGAGAAGTTCTTGACCAAACAAGATTGAGTCTGATCCGTTTTTTACTTTTCTCATTTATTATTTTCAATATTATGAATGAGAAGACTACAATTATTCTCATGACTGCACTAACAACGATGTATGAGAAGTCCTCCGCTTCAAATAAATTTTTTTTATGAAGAGATTATTCAATATAAAGATGATGAATGGTCGTTCAATGATTGAGCATTTGAACAATTTCAACGCTCTGATTAATCTGTTGTGTTTTGTTGGTATCAAATTTCAAATAAATTTTTTTTATGAAGAGATTATTCAATATGAAGATGATAAATGATAGTTCAGTGGTTGAGCATTAGAACAATTTCAACGCTGTAATTAATCAGTTATGCTTTGTTGGTATCAAATTTGATGATGAATTCATGGCACTGTCAATACTATTTTTATTGCCATATAGTTGGGGCGAACAAGTAACTGGGGTGAGTAATTCTTCAGATAACATGAAGTTAAATTTTGATGACACTATTAGATCGGTACTGAATGAAGAAGTTTGAAAGAAGGTAAGCAGTGAAACTTCAAATTCTGCTCAGAATGTTAAGAGCAGCGAAAGAAATCTGGTTAAAAACACATGCGAGAAAAGATTCAAATCCAGAAGAGGAAATTTCAGGTAGAAAGAGAAAATGGTAGAGGATAATGCTGGAACTGCTGGAAGAAATGTCACTTCAATAAACACAGCAAATCTCCAAAGAAGGTTGGTGATTGAGGTTCAGGTTCAGATAGAAAACTCTCTACAAATGTCTCCACGATAAAAATTCAATGTAACTCCCTTACTTTGTCCCTTAATAGTATTGAATCATGGATAATGGATTCAAATGCCTCTTTACGTGCTTACATCAAGGTATTTAAAAATTATACTTATAGTGATCCATAGTAGTGTACTTGGGGAGATAAGAGAGCCTATAGTTTTGTTGAAAAGCATGATGATGATATCAAGTTATCAAACGAATTAGTCTGAAAACTCAATGCAAGATCAAGGTAAGTGACTACATTTGCAGGTGAATCGTGGAATGTGACCAAAAAGAGCAACGATGATGATTTGAGGCAACATTGAATACACTCTTTACTTGATCAATAAAATGTTATATCCATTAGTGTAGCTGGAATAAAGGTTAATGAAGGTCTTTGGCATCACTTATATGGCAAAGTATGAAATCCTCACTTTCTAAATATAGACTTCATGGTTTAAAATCCATAGAACTAAATATTTGTGAAGATTGCATTTATGGCCAGAAAAATAAGATAACTTTCTCTTAAAGTGAATCAAAAATGAAGTCTCAAAAATTATAGTTAGTGCATACTGATGTATGGGTCCTCCTTCAGTTTGGTCCATTGGAAGTTTTCAAAACTTTGTTACTGTCATTAATGATCACACTAAGAAGATATAAGTATACTTCTCGAATTATGAATCTGATATCTTTGAAGTGTTTAAGAAATGAAAAACTGCGGTTGAGAATTAGACAAACTTGAAATTGAAGTATCTTGAATCAAATAATAGTGACGAATATCGCTATCAAAGGTCCAGAAGTTATTGTGCTTCAAGAGAGTTCGGGCAAATGTTAATTATCCCAAGGACACCACAACAAAATAATGTTGTAAAACACATGAATAGAAGTATTGTGGAGCGTGCCAAAACTATGAGGTTGCATGCAAGTTTGTCAAAACAGTTTTGGGCAAAAGCGGTGAACACAATGATTTATCTAATCAATTATGGTCCGTTAATACCTTTGAATAAGGGTTTACCTGAAAAAGTCTGGAGTACCAAAGAGATAAATCTATCTCACCTAAAAGTATTTGGTTGTTCATCATATGTTCATGTTGATGCAAGATCTTGAATAAACTTGATTCAAAATTTTACAAATGCACTTTTATTTGTAACGACTCAAGAATTTGGGTATAATTTTTGGGACTATCAGAATCATAAATTCATAATAAGTTGAGATGTTACTTTCAATTAAATGAAGATGTACAAAAATATAAATAAAACCAAGGATTATTCATCAGTGACTTCTGAAGAGCCCTCCAAATATGTTGAGATAGAAGATAATGATGATCAATAAAATAGAGAAAGTAAAAGTGTTCAATCTGATGAAGCATAGGAAGTTCCTCAGCTACCTGCTAAGAAATCAAAAAATCAACCAGAACCACACAATCGATACAGAGGAATTCTCCTTTTTTGTACTATCTATTGTTAATTGATAGTGGTGACCATAATGCATAAAGAGGTCACTCAAGTTGAAGACTCAAAGGAGTAAGAGTTTGTCATGAATGGCGAGATGTAATCACTAAGCTCAAATCAGATATGAGATTTCACAAAACCCGATGATAAAAAGACATTGCACAATAAGTGGATTTAGAGGCTAAAAGAAGAGTCAGATTGTAGCAAGGATTATAAGGTGAAGCTTTTTGACTTTCAGCAAAAGAAAGTATTAGACTACACTAAAATATTTTCTTCTGTAGTAAAGATGAAAACTATGAGAGTTGTGTTTAGCTTGATAGCAGATAAAAATATACAACTGGAGCAGATGGTGTAAATAAAACTTTCTTACATGGTGACTTAGAAGAGGAATTGTCAATCACAATATCAAGTTCCAGTAAAAGAAGATATGGTTTGTAAACTAAAGAAGAGACTTTATGGGTTGAAGAATGCACCAAGACAATGGTACATAAGGTTTGACAAGCTTTATGTCAGACAGTGGGAACATGAAGTGTTAAACAGATCATTATTGTATCATTAAATAACTTGATAATTGTTATATTATGATTTATTTGCATGTAGATGACATGCTGATTGCAAGAGCAGATATGAAAAAGATCAGAAAATTGAAAGAGCAATTATCTAAAAAATTTAAAATGAAAAATTTAGGTTCAACCAAGAAAATAGCCAATGAGAATCAATAGGAACTGCAATGCAGATACTTTGAAGTTCTCTCGGGTAGAATATGTTGAGAATGTCTTACACGGGTTCAACATGAGTAAGACAATACTAATGTGCAACCCCTTAGGTAGTCACTCTAAATTATCTAAAGAATAATCGCGTAAGTCTGGAGTAGAGCAAACACAAGTGAAAAGAGCTTTGAATGCTTCAGCAGTTGAAAGCTTGATGTATACAATGATATGTATAAAGCCCTACATATGCAGTGGGAGTGGTCAACCGATACCCAAGTAATCTAGCTAAACATCATTGGGAGGCAAAGAAGTAGATTCTTAGATATTTGATATGAATGGTCAACAAGGCTCTTTGCTTTGAAAATGAAGGAATGAAGTTATTGGTATATGTAAATTCAGATCTAGCAGGAGATATCATGTTATATCTTCACTTTGGGAAACACAACAGTGAGTTGTGTTTTTATACTGCAAAAGATTGTTGCATTATTAACTACAGAAACTAAGTATAATGTTATTAATGAGGCTAACCAAGAAATGATTTAGCTACAAAGCTTTTCTATCATAACTGGACAATAAGCAAGAGAACAGAAAAGTTCATTGAGACAGTATAAGTTTCATTCATCTAGTTAAGAACATCAATTTTAAGTCAAGACGAAACATTCAACTAAGATATCACTTCATTCGTTCACTGATAGAATATGGTCAATTATCTTTTAAGTGGATATATAGTTCATAATCCTGCATATATGTTAACTAAGTTTGTTACAAATGAGAAACTAAAGCAATTATTGGCTTCGATTTAATGTTAGAAAGGTTGAGACCGATAGCACATAACATATATTTCTATAAATTTGGTATAGATCAAGATGAGAGAAATTGTTACATGTGGGGCTTGATTGGGCTAGGAAGGGCACCAAAAACCCAAGGAGACGCCTTAGAGCCTGACAGTTTGTGCCCAGACCACCAGGGAGGTGCCTGGCAGCAAGAACCCAGAAACAGTGCAGCAAGAAACTTGGAGCTTAGGAAGGGCTCTGTTGTGCCCAGAACGTTCACCCCGGGGGTAGCGCCTAGGCTCCTGTAATCGAATTTATGCAGTTCGAGACTTTAGATTTTGTCTTTTACTGTGAGGTGTGTGTGAAACGTTTGTGTTGAAGGATTTTGAGATTTCCCTTGTGCAAAAGAGAGAGGGGAGAGACCCAAGTGTTCCAAGTTATGGAGGGGCTTGAGTATAGTGTAATTTGTACATTTCTTCACATTGAGTTTTTTGTGTGGTGTAGCTTCATGGTTTTTAACATTCTGGAGTTTTTCCACACTAAATCTTGGTATCCTTGTGTTTTCTTACTTTGTGTGTTTTGTTTGAAATTTTGCTTCAGGTCTCTCGAATCGATGTTCCACATCACACAAAAAACAAAGCACTTGAAAACTCTGCGTCAGCCCCAGGTGCCCCATATTGAAAAGTAGGCGCAAACCTTGCCCCTAGGCTCCTAGTTCCCCAGCCCCGATTTCAGTCTGTTTAATGTTGTTCAGGGACGATTGATGCAAGAGGAGTTAAAGCAGTAAATTCTTTTCACAAGGATTTTATCAGCCATCGTCTCACATGGGAGAGTTGGAGATCAACAAACACTCATCCGAAAGGATGACTGGAGAAGTGTTGTGTGTTATTTTCTTAATTAGAGTGTGATTTAGAGAGCGAGTATGAGAGAGTAGTGAGTGTGTTTTCTACATCATGAGTGTGTGAGAGAGTAAATCTAATGGAGATCATTGTGCAAGGAGGATTGAAGTGGAAAAAATTGAGATTTCTATCGGGTTAGATTGTTCTTGTTTGTATAATACTTTCAATTTGGTTTTTCAATAAAAATTGTATGGTTTTCTCTCAACATGTTCTTCTTTGAATTGGATGTGTGATTAATCGTATTCTATCTACGAGAATTAAGACTTTACGAGATTTCATTACATGTTGATGTGTTATTTTTTTAATCTTAATTTAATTTTTATCTTGCAATTGAAATGTTAAAACCCCTCGTGATCTAATTTACTGACCATAGGCTAGAAGAACAAGTAAAATAACGCCCAATCATTTGGTGAAAAATGAATAATATCAGTAGGAAATTACAATTGTATAGGGGACTAGATGATTCCTGAGAGACTTTGCAGGTAAAAAAAAATAAGAGGCTCCAATGCTTTTTAAGTCTAGAAATAGAGCAATGAATAATTTTCGCTGATTATCAACATTAGTAAAGTTAAACATGGCAAAAATGAGAATATTGAGATAGATGCGTAGAAAACTTATNCGAACAACTTTCCCTGATTATCAACATTAGTAAAGTTAAACATGGCAAAAATGAGAATATTGAGATAGATGCGTAGAAAACTTATAAATAATATATTAATAAAAGATTATATAATTAAAAGGCAATGGAACTATCATATATTGAAGATAAGGCAATCAAAAAGAAACAAAGTAGTTTTAACATATACTACGAATGGTAGAATGCGCTAACAAGATGTAGTATCAGTTTCAAATAGTAGGGAGAAAAAGGTGTAAACCAAAGATTTATGTATAAAGTTTGTGTAAAAAGAATTGTGTTGTACAAGTTTGAAAATAATTTCCAATGGATCAACACTAAACATGAAGGAATGGAAGATAAGACCATAAATACACCCCAAATAGTTAGAATGATGGTAATGATGATGATGAACCTCCAAATAATTACTAAGAAAAAACTTAAAGAGTTGTACACCTAAAGATAAAGAAATTACATAATGCAAACCTCTTCTGTCAGCCAATGGAGAGTATCCCAATCAATCTCTTCTCTGACGAAAGCCTCCTCATATCGGCACAAATCCAATGCCCTTAGCCACTCAATGACAGGGTTAGTATCAACAATCTGGTTACATGCATTAGGTTTTGTTTGACCAATAGGAATAGATACCTGCGATGAACATATAGCTTTATTGCTAGTAAAAACCAATGATACAAGGTTTATGATTGTTTCCATTTTTCTTTCACTGCAAAATAAAGGTAGCAATGAGAAATATAACTTTCAGTATTAAAAGAAGTTCAAAAACCATAAATATAACCCTCTTTCATGAAGATNAGTAGAATGCGCTAATAAGATGTAGTATCAGTTTCAAATAGTAGAGAGAAAATAGTGTAAACCAAAGATTTATGTATAAAGTTTGTGTAAAAAGAATTATGTTGTACAAGTTTGAAAATAATTTCCAATGAATCAACGCTAAACATGAGGGAATGGAAGATAAGACCATAAATATACCCCAAATGGTTAGAATAATGGTAATGATGATGATGAACCTCCAAATAATTACTAAGAAAAAACTTAAAGAGTTATACACCTAAAGATCAAGAAATTACATAATGCAAACCTCTTCTGTCAGCCATTGGAGAGTATCCCAATCAATCTCTTCTCTGACGAAAGCCTCCTCATATCGGCACAAATCCAATGCCCTTAGCCACTCAATGACAGGGTTAGTATCAACAATCTGGTTACATGCATTAGGTTTTGTTTGACCAATAGGAATAGATACCTGCGATGAACATATAGCTTTATTGCTGTAAAAACCAATGATACAAGGTTTATGATTGTTTACATTTTTCTTTCACTGCAAATAAAGGTGGCAATGAGAAATATAACTTTCAGTATTAAAAGAAGTTCAAAAACCATAAATATAACCCTCTTTCATGAAGATTCAAAATTCTCAAAAGAACTAAACAATTAACTTTAGCTTAAACAATGTGGGCTAGAATATAGACAAACAAGGATAAACAACTTTCATATATAGAGGTACTTTAACATGGTAAACAACTATGGAAGTAAGAGTTAAGTACCAAGTGGAATTACGGAACTTTCAATCTTACATAATATAGATAAGCTAAACAAGCTGAGAGCATAAACTATAATCCATTCAGAAATCATCATTCACATATGAATATTTGAGGAGAGTTGGGAGTATACTTTTTTTCCAAAAAAGGAATCCAGATTCAACGAATTGCCTATATATAATAGTTTTGTTATTTGATTGTTATCTATGAATAGTTTGAATGTCTTTTATTCTAACTACTCTATAAATCTTCAAGTAGAGATTTGCAAATGATTAAGTGCAACCTCATTTTTTTACTATTATTTTTTTCTCTATGTAGTGTTTTTCATCTTTTGCTTCATGATCAGTTTCAAAGTGTCTGTGTCAAAGTTGTTGTTATTGTGAAATCTAGATATATCATTTGACGTGATATATATATAAATCAAACAGGAGAACGATCGACGAAGTGAAAAATAGAACGAAAAAAATCACACCAGAAAAGAACAACACAGCGGAACACAGATTTATGTGGTTCGGCAAATTGCCTAAGTCCACGGAGTTGCAGAGGATTTTACTACTTGAGGAATTTACACCACACCTCGACTTACAAGAGGAATCTCTCACTCTTCATTGCTCTCTCTCTCCTTCTCTCTCTGTTCTTCTCTCTCTATACCGAGATACACCGAAAAAAACTCTACACCGAGATACACCGAAGAAGACAAACTTACAAGATAAATAAACTCAATTTCTCTTCTGCCACAAGCCACCGAGAAGAAGCCTAGGGAGAACAATCTTCTTCTTCTTCCTTCTTCTTCCTTCTGCTGCAAGGAACTGCTCCTCCTTGCACTTTTCTTCCTCTGCTCCGAGGAAACCGAAGAAGAGCTCAAAGCGTGACTACAAAACTCAAAGAGAGTCATCTGAAGCTTTTGTCACGAACAGGAGGAAGCGAAGAGATGCTTCACTTCACAAAAGAGGAAGGCGGGAGTGGTTATTTGTGAAGATGTGTGACTCACCAAAGCAAAGTGACCGCCCAAGCATAGTGGACCAAGCTTCATCGTTTCTAACAAGAGTCCATAGCTAAATAAGAATAGAAGATGCAAAAAACATCTTTAGCTTGTGAGCGCAAGGATGCCAATTTAAAAAGTTATCTCCAAAAGCCTCTCAGCCAATCCCAACTAGTTCACCAGCTGCAAANCTACCGGAGCTTTCCATTATAGAGAATTAAAAACTCATATAATATAAATCCTATATAATCTTTATATTAGATATAAAAATTATTGGTCATACAAAAAGTTCACAGATCAAACAGATGTCATTCTCAGTTTAATAGTTGAGTTTATTAAAAAGTGGTACGCTTATTATTCGAGATGGTATATCACTTGTGCTATTGTGTTAAACTATCAAAATTATTAGATATATGAGATCTATTTGGTTTCATTTTTCAAAATCAAAATTATATATATATATATATAATAGCACAAGTGATATACCATCTCGAAAAATAAGCGTACCACTTTTTAATAAACTCAACTATTAAACTGAGAATGACATCTGTTTGGTCTGTGAACTTTTTGTATGACCAATAATTTTTATATCTAATATAAAGATTAGATAGGATTTATATTATATGAGTTTCTAATTCTCTATAATGGAAAGCTCCGATAATTAATTAAATCTTAAGCAACAAAAGACCCTTAAGAAAACTTTTGATTAAGATCAAGAGTTTCGTTTTCAAACTCTTTCTATGCAGAAAGAATGAACCGTGAATTTTGGATTGGCTGAGCATGAGCATGTTGGATCTAATCCTGCCATCTCAGTAGCTCATTATCTTACTTGTGTCCAAACTCTACTAATTTTTTGAAATTATCTCAGCTCTTTTTAAGAGCACTGGATTGGAAAGTCAAGCAATCTAATCTCGCAATGATCACCGCCTATCTTTCAAGTAGCTTCTTTTGTTTCTCCAACAATAAGCCTGCAACACCACCGATATCATTCACGGTACTTTGAAGATTTTGCATCCTAGAAGTCNCTTATCTTACTTGTGTCCAAAGTCTACTAATTTTTTGAAATTATCTCAGCTCTTTTTAAGAGCACTGGATTGGAAAGCTGTAAAGAAATCTAATCTCGCAATGATCACCGCCTATCTTTCAAGTAGCTTCTTTTGCTTCTCCAACAATAAGCCTGCAACACCACCGATATCATTCACGGTACTTTGAAGATTTTGCATCATAGAATTCATCGAATCGCCAAATTTTCTTATCTCCCTGTTAATCGCTGACGCATCACTCTTCAGTTTCGTACTATCATTTCCCAAATTCTTGTAGAAATCCTGAAGCAAACTCGAACCTCTCTTTCATTTTTGTTTGTCGATCTCTCACTTCCAATTAAGAAGCTGAAATGCCATTCAATTGTTCGAATATTGCTTTAGAGTTTTTCAAAACGTCGCGAATTCTAGTCTCCATTCATTTTGATGAATCTGCTAAATTTTGGGTCTAAAACTCCACCAAAATTAATGAGTCGCGTATCTTAATGGAATCTCGTAATAACTCTTCCAGTCTTTCTTCAATTACATTCAATTTATCCTCCACTAATTGAGCAGTCATGACCAAGTATTAAAAAGTCTCTCTGTATTGTGTCAAAAAGCATCGTTTTGTAATTGGCGGCAGATGAAATCGGTTTCGAGATAAAACTCGAGAAATACTTTGTACTATGTTTCATCCAATTTCTTTAGGCAATTCTTCATCTGATCAGTGGCATCGTAGGGTGGGAAGCTGCATCTCCCAGAATTCACTTGGAAACAGTCACTGATCATCCAAGTCAATCTTTTTGTTTCTCTTTACTAGAGATTATCTCCGAACAACCAGAAAAAAACTGGTTGTAAGCACCATGCCAGCAAGTGTCAGGCATTGCAAGCTTCCTATGTCTTCTTCAAAAGCATCATGGCTTTCGCGTCATCCATCCTGCCTATGAAGAAAGCGTTATTCAATTCTTTATCGGATAAACCCTCGCCAACTAAAAGGGTCACAAAAACCTATAAATAACATCCTCATTTCTAGTTCGCAACTTTGATTTAATTATGATGAAGCCGCCACACCAATTTATTGTCCTACTCCTTTATTTGTCTTCCTACACCCTGAGCCTTAGCTTTTCGTGGCCCTTTTCATCTTTCTCCTTATCCTCCTCCTCGCACGAACAAGCAAATTGGCAAGGGTTTATCCAATAAAAAATTGAAAAACACTTTCTCCATAAGAAACACTAATGATGCGAATGCCATTAAGCTTTTGAAGAAGAAAAAGAGGAAAATTGCAATGCCTTATACTTGCTATCATAAAGCTTACAACCATATTTTTTTGGTTGTTTGGAGATAATCTCTAATAACGAGAAACAAAAAAGATTGACTTGGATGCTCAGTGACTATTTCCAAGTGGATTCTGGGAGACACGGTTTCCCGCTCTGTGATGTCGTTGGACCGATGAAGAATTGCCTCAAGAAATTGAATGAAATAGAGCACAAAATATTTCTTGAGTTTTGTCTCGAAATTAATTCCATATTCCACCAATTGCAAAATGATGCTTACCGGAACAATACAGAGACTTGTCAGTAACTTAGTGATGGTTCCTCAATCAGCACAGGATAAATTGGATATAATTGAAGAAAGATCAGAAGAGTTATTACGAGATTCCATTAAGATACACGACTCCTTGACTTCGGTGGAGTTTCAAACTCGAAATTTAGCAGGATATATATATATATATATATATATATATATATATATATCTGTGTGTGTGTGTGTGTGTGTGTNTGGTTTGAATTTCTTTTATTCTAACTACTCTATAAATCTTCATGTAGAGATTTGCAAATGATTAAGTGCAACCTCAATTTTTACTATTCTTTTTTTCTCTCTGTAGTGTTTTTCATCTTCTGCTTCATGGTCAGTTTCAAAGTGTGTGTCAGAGTTATTGTTGTTGTGAAATCTAGATATACCAATTGACATGATATATATATATAAATCAAACAGGAGAACGATCGACGAAGTAAAAAATAGAACGAAAAAAATCACACCAGAAAAGAACAACACAGCGGAACACACAGATTTACGTGGTTCGGCAAATTGCCACGTCCACGGAGTTACAGAAGATTTTACTATTTGAGGAATTTACACCACACTTCAATTTACAAGAAGAATCTCTCACTCTTTGTTGCTCTCTCTCTTCTTCTCTCTCTATACCGAGATACATCGAAAAAAACTCTACACCGAGATACACCGAAGAAGACAAACTTACAAGAGAAATAAACTTAATTTCTCTTCTGCCACAAGCCACCGAGAAGAAGCCTAGGGAGAACAAACTTTTTCTTCTTCCTTCTTCTTCCTTCTGCTGCAAGGAACTGCTCCTCATTGCGCTTTTCTTCCTCTGCCCCGAGGAAACCTTCCTCTATCCCGAGAAAATCGAAGAAGAACTCAAAGCGTGACTACAAAACCCAATGAGAGTCATCCGAAGCTTTTATCACGAACAGGAGAAAGCGAAGAGATGCTTCACTTCACAAAAGAGGAAGTTGGGAGTGGTTATTTGTGAAGAGGTGTGACTCTCCAAAGCAAAGTAACCGCCCAAGCATAATGGACCAGGCCCCATCGTTTCTAACAAGAGTCCGTAGCTAACTAAGAATAGAAAATGCAAAAAACATCTTTAGCTTGTGAGTGCAAGGATGCCAATTTAAAAAGTTATCTCCAAAAGCCTCTCAGCCAATCCCAACTAGTTCACCAGCTGCAAAGATTTCAACCTTCACTGAAACTTACTACCTCCGCATCACAACCATAAAATTGAATAATCATAATTTAATTCAAGAGCATCATTCTGCTTTAAATGTGGGGAGAGCGCAAGGCCATCTTGAATATACTGATGCTTCCACCCCAAAAAAAAAGATAAAAAGTAAAAAAACAAATGTTGATGATCCCCCTCCTCTAATTTGGGATGTACAAAACTCGATGATCACGACAAGAACTGTGAATTCAACAGAAAGCATCAAAATATCTTACATTATTCCATTGATAAAGAGATGTAAGATGCATTAACTCTAAGCCTTCTCAAATATGGAAAAATCAGCACAACGTTTTGACCTCCTGAACAGTGTAAGTTCGAACAAGAAGAGCTAAATTTCACCAGATATTTAAATATGGCAGGAAATAGATGTGGTTGTTTGCACTGAGTAGTCATGCCCGGCAAATGCTGTAAAATACAAAAAAGCGGATTGAAAAGTGATGTGTTTGAGCTTTTGCATGTTTGAACTCTAATCCTAATGAAGTTAGATAACTCCTTAGAATTAAGCCACTCACGGTGATTACTGATATTTTTGCTTAAGCTTGAAGAGAAGCAAGCTAGTAATGGGTCATGATAAGAAAATCCAAATTATTGCCGCCTGAAATTTCTGCATTAAAAATATGTCGTCAATAACGTTCAAGGAACCCAAGAAGATATTATTATTTGATGAGATTTCTACAAAATAAGTAAATCATACCAAAAACAGTTGCTAGAAGAAACATAGTAAGCCATAAAATTTAGAAGACAGCGGGACTAGAAATTGAGACTCCTTTGGATTCCAAAACTTGATTGAGTATTCTTAACCAACCCAATCTACAAGGAGGCACGCATATATCTCTCGCCAAGGCATATAATGGCACCCATACAAACTACATGCACCATCACAAGCAACCACAAACACTTAGTTACAAGCCAATGCATGCGTCTGTTTAACTAGCTTTAATTATTTAGAAAATTCATCCTAAGAAATGCCAAACAACGATGTCATAATCCTTATAACAGAATATTTCAAATTCTATTTCTTCATAGTATTTCTAATCTATTAGTTGGGAGAATTATGGATAAATTCATCAAGGGTCATTAATAAAACATATATTGATAACAAAATAACCTACAAANATTTCTTCATAGTATGTCTAATCTATTAGTTTGGGAGAATTATGGATAAATTCATCAAGGGTCATTAATAAAACATATATTGATAACAAAATAACCTACAAACAAATAATGACAGCTTAAAAATCTTCAAACCTAAAAAAATATTCAAATAAAGTATTCTTACTATGTTTAGAGTGCATAAATAGGTCATGCAGTTAATCTATATAACATAACATAATAAATATTATTATTTAAATTTATTTTACACCTGATGCTTTCAGATCAAGCAGATTTTATTTTAACAACATGATGTCAGCAAAATATTTGAATAAATTCAGCTACTTTTATTTTAGACAAATCAGTTCTTCAAATTTTGACATTGCACCATTCAAAATGTCCCTCTAAGCTATCTATCCAAATCTAAGAAAATTACAAGATTATTCCTTTCATCAAATGTCAAAATAATATGTGTAATTCCTTATAATTGTTAGGAATCATTTAAAAATTGATTTCATTTAAATTTCATAGTTTGGTTTCTTTTTCTAACCAATCAAGATATTAAGTACTACTTGNATTTTATTTTAGACAAATCAGTTCTTCAAATTTTGACATTGCACCTTTCAAAATGTCCCTCTAAGCTATCTATCCAATTCTAAGAAAATTACAAGATTATGCCTTTCATCAAATGTCAAAATAATATGTGTAATTCTTTATAATTGTTTGGAATCATTCAAAAATTGATTTCATTTAAATTTCATAGTTTGGTTTCTTTTTCTAACCAATCAAGATATTAAGTACTACTTGTAAAAGATATTGATGGAATAACAGCCAATACTAAATCATATGTTAAATGTAGTAGGGTCTAAGATGTTTAATAATACTAATGCAATAAGTAAGCAAAACTCATAGCAACAAGCCATTATTTAAAAAAGTATGTAAAAATGTCATACAATAACAGCAAGCCTTTATCCCACTAATGATAATAATAAATAATAAAATCCTATTCAAGAAAAAATCTATGGCATTCTATTAGAGATTACAACTGCTAAATTAAGAATCTCAAAGACTTCCAAACAATTAAAATTTTGTGAAATCAAAAGAAATATTGTAACAAATATGATTAAACCTTACCTCACTTTCAACCAGTAACGGACTATATTGAAGAAAAAATAAGAAAGAGAATGGACTAGGCTGAAGAAAAATAAGAAAGAGTAAAAGAATGAAAAAATTAAAAAGAAAAAGATAGAAGGAAAATGAGCATGTTTACAAGGGAAAATGGGAGAGGATGAGGACTTAATCCATCAAGGGAGAGTTTCATATAATATGATTATATAATGGAGGGGCATTTAAGTTTTGAATTCAAAGTTTGTTCTGCATGTATTGCAAAGATTGAAAAGAAGAGGGTGAGGACTTCTAGGACTTGTAAGCCATAACCCAAATGAATCTATATGATTTGGATACCAAAGGGTGTGGAAGCAAAAGCAATTATCTTTGTTGTATACAGAAAAATTTGTGGTGATAGAGTAGTGATTTATCGTCTTAGCATTATACGAAAATTCAGCTCACACGTTGATAAGAAAATATACAGCGAAGGGAGATCCCAATTTTTTTATGTGGAAAAACCCTAAAAAGAAAAAAAAAACATAGGGTCTAGCTCAATCCAAATAATCGACTATATGTTAGTCAGTGAGGGAGTATGTCCTTCTCTTAGGACGGGGATAACAGGGTTGCAAGCTTATACTAAAAACTACACTTATCTTTATATAGTTTAAAAAATACTAGTATTAGAAATTTCAACAATAGTCGTAGTCTAGCTACAACAGTTGCAATCAATGGTCGTCGACAATCTGTGGTTGATGGCGGTAAAGGGCGACGGCAGGTAGTGGTCGGCGGTGGCCGAGTGCTAAGTCAGTGCTCGATGGTGGTAGGTAACTACAGATTTCAATGGTTGCTCGACGAGTCTTCTCTCCAGAACAGACTCAAAAATTTCAATTCTCATTCCCTTCTTCTCCTCCGAGTGAGAGAGAGAATCAATTTATAATTTTTTTGGAAGGAGCATTTTGGTCTTTTGGCACATAACTTCTATAACCACTTGATCAAACAGTTCATATTGATCCCCCTTGATCATAGGTGATTTTTAATGCCTTAATGATCTCAGAATTAAGCGATCTAGAGCTCGTTGGATTTCACTCATTGAAACGCTTAATTTGACTGTAAATATGTCAAATTTAAAGTTCATTTGATCATTAAATTGATGATTCAAATCCTCCAATTGTGCTTCAACGGCTTAATCTAAGCTTGATTGGACCCGGATTGAATAAAATTTAAGGTCGTTGGGTTCTAGCCGAGAAGCACGCTCAGTTTGATTATAAATTTGAAGAATTCGGATCTTCGATGATCATGAATTTGAATTTTAAAAAGTTCTTATCAAAAATGCATCAAGATTGTGTCTGCTCATAAAAATTTGTTGATTGCACATCAAACTTGGTATTCTTGTTGTTGGATTTAGAAAGAAAGGAAAAGCCCAAGAAAACGAGGGACCAAGAAGGGAGAGATATGATTGGCCAAGGTGAGAAGATGAAGGTGCTAGAAGAACAAAGGCTACGATTTTGGGATTGCATCCATATACAGAGTTTCATATTCATCATGGACAGCAATAATCACCATTATACAAGACTAAAACCCATTATAAAAAAATATTAAAGTATTCTTGACAAGAAACAGAATAAATTATTTTCTTTATTACATGAAACATCATGAATAAAAACAAGCATGCCAAGAACATAAGCAAACATACTGTCACAGAGATCTGATCGAAGAGGAATCAACGGGCCTAATGGTTTTGGTCATTGTTTCAAGTGAAAGAAAACTTTACCTCATTCATGCCATCCTTATCTAGGCAATCATTTGTATGAATCTGTCGCATCTCTTCACTCAATTTTGTGATATCAGTTTGGCATAATGGGCATTGGAGCAATAAATTCCTTTCTATTGGAACTGACTCTGTGCCTAAATTAAATTCTTCAACTGTTGACATTCTACTGACAGAATCCCCTTGTTCGCCCATCTCGCAGCAGAGGTCCATCAACATATTTAACTGGGTTCCTGGTTCAAGTTCATCACTGACATCCACTTCTTCACTACTCCTAGTGTCTGTATAAGGAACTAACTTTCTACTTGAGCCAAGAAGTTTAGCTTCAACAGACATGGCATGATGATTTCTATTTTTCTTGTCCAATAGAACAATCCCTGCTAGGCAACTTTGAGGACTCGCATATTGCATCCCTCCAATTGGACCCCTCTCATGTACCTTTGGATCAATAAATTGTTTGCTCAACTTCAATTCCTCAGAACCATGTATTCCCGAAGGATCATCTCTGCATCCAGACAAGACTGACTTCTCTTTTGATTCCAAAAGCCTTGCTTCAGATGAAATTTTCCTCCGGTCTTCTGCATGATTTGAAATCAGACCTTCCATCTCTCTCCTTGGCCAATCTTCAGCTAGTCCTAGCTCCGTTGATGCGAGGCAGGCAACTCCCTCTTCGGCCTCATTACAGACACTGCATTCGTGAGCAGATTCTGTCTCCCACACAGCCACTGGCTTTTCCCCATCACAATAACTTCTTAGATTTGGACTAAGTTCATCAAAAGATGTGCATACATTAGAACAATCGAAGTCAGAGTTGGAAGAATCACTCACCGCAGATTTCAAAAGGGTTGATTCAACGGACTCCAAGCACGGACTTCCTCTCCCAAACCGCCCTTCTTCACATGGCCAACCATCCACAAACCTCGGTACATCTGATGCTGATAAATTCGATTTCAGATCCTCAAGTCCATCCTCCTCAACGCATCCCACAGTAAAATCAATGTTCCCTAAACCAACTGGAACAATCTTGTGGTAAAGCTCCGCCTTTCGTTTGCTCACTGGATTTTTTTCCTTTCTTTCTTTCAAAACCCTCGAATCCGAAGTTCGGTTCCTGAGCATACTGTCATTCTCCTTTCCATTTGCAGCAGAGGGCCTCCGTCTCTNCAAAATCAATGTTCCCTAAACCAACTGGAACAATCTTGTGACAAAGCTTTGCCTTTCGGGTGCTCACTGGATTTTTCTCTTTTCCTTCTTTCAAAACCATCGAATCCGAAGTTCGGTTCCTGAGCATACTGTCATTCTCCTTTCCATTTGCAGCAGAGGGCCTCCGTCTCTNAAAAATCAATGTTCCCTAAACCAACTGGAACAATCTTGTGGCAAAGCTCCGCCTTTCGGGTGCTCACTGGATTTTTCTCCTTTCCTTCTTTCAAAACCATCGAATCAGAAGTTCGGTTCCTGAGCATACTGTCATTCTCCTTTCCATTTGCAGCAGAGGGCCTCCGTCTCTTCCGAGCACGGTAGCCATTGGAGGGCTTCAAGGGCTGAGAAAGCCTGCTTTTGAGGGAGGAGAGCATGAGACTCTGGCTGAGGATGGATTGGCTTGGATTCTGGAAGTCGTCATCGTCGCCGCCGACGTCCCTTCCGGCCATCGCAAGGCTTAGCGCATGGAGGTTCTCATCCGCTGACCTAGGGTTTTTTGCCAGATTTAAATTCGGCGGCACCATGGAGCGGGGGAACACCCACGCATCCAAAATAGATCAGTCGACTGTGAGCTTTTTAGCTCCCTGCTGCTTGGATTTTGTCCGGATTAGTTCAAAATAGATCAGTCGATCGGGGATCTACGATGTGCAATGCACGGGGAAAGCGTCACTTGAATTNAACTCTGGCTGAGGATGGATTGGCTTGGATTCTGGAAGTCGTCATCGTCGCCGCCGCCGTCCCTTCCGGACATCGCAAGGCTTAGCGCATGGAGGTTCTCATCCGCTGACCTAGGGTTTTTTGTCAGATTCAAATTCGGCGGCGCCATGGAGCGGGGGGTCCCCTGGTTGAGCCGGAGTGATGATCGTTTGCCTCGACTGTGAGCTTGTTAGCTCCCCGCGTTAGCTCCCTGCTGCTTGGATTTTGTTCGGATTAGTTCAAAATAGATCAGTCGATCGGGGTGTAGATCTACGATGTGCAATGCACGGGGAAAGCGTCACTTGAATTTAATTCCCGCCAAATTGATTTTGTAGTTTGATTATGCCACCTAGGGTCCCTATCCGGGAAAAATATTACATCAATACCCCACACTCCAAGCGTAGTTACAATCCGATTACAATGGTTAAGAATATCTCGCTGTGTTATAGAAATAATTCGTCTGTGTTTTTTGTAAAAATTAAAATGTTATTCGAGTATTATATGTTGTTATTTGATTATTTTACGGTGTTATTAGAATATTCTCTAGCGTTACTTAATTTGGGGTTGAAGTGTTATTGAAATATTCTCTCGCGTTACTTGATTTGGGTTGTGTTATTCTAGTAATATAGTGAAAATTGAAATAACACTGGAAATATGTCGAATAACACAGCCTCAAATCAAGTAACACGACGGAATATTTCAATAAGACCGCAAAATAATTGAATAACATCATATAATACTCGAATAATACTTCACTTTTTACAAATAACGCAGATGGAATATTCTTGTAACACAACGACATATTTATAACCATTGCAATCCAAACGTAGCTCTACGTTCAGAGTCCTGATGTAATATTATTCCCCCTATTAGTGGGACTGATTTTTTTTTCAACGTGGCCTCAGGCCATAATTTTTTTTTTTTTTTTGTTTGAAATAAAAGGTGGCGGGGGGGGGAAGGCGGAACGCGGGCCCGCAAGTTCGACCCTGCGGCCCGCATCCTCGAGAGAATATTACCAGCTTTGCCCCCGAACATCGTCTTTACCCTCCAAGCTTCTACCATAGCTTCTCGCGATTAGATTCATGGCTTCATCGACTCTTGTACCTCCTGCCCGAACATCTCGCATATCTCATCGGTTGGCATTAGCAATACAAACTTTAATTAATGCTTTGATTTGCATTAGCATTATTCTCCAAAACATTTCTTACTTGTTTGGTTTGTTCTAAATGGGGGCATCAAGTTTATTAATTTCTTATTAAAAAAAAAACATTTAGGTTAATTTCAATGTTAAAATCAAAATCGTTATCCTCTTAGTTTCGACTATACCATAGCTTACAATCTCAATCCTAAATTGTCCTGTGATGGATTTTTTATTTTCTTTATTCATCAAACTCGTTCTCGATCAATTGCTTGTCTGCGATTTGCTTGTCCGTGATTTCTATATTTCTATTGTTAGCAAAAACACGACTCCATAATATAAATCCCTTAACAATAATTTGGAGTGAGAGCAGAAAACTATTTCATTTTATGATCTCCAGCTATGTTATCATTCTTCAAAGCATTAAGAGTGAAAATGGAAATGGTAAAGTTCTATGACTTTGTTCTTTCTCATTTTTTCTTATTTGTTCATGGCTAATTTAGATTATCCAAATTTGGAACCATCTTTTGATAGCCCAATTATAAATGGACTTTTACTTCCATTCATAGGTCATAATAATTCATGCTCAACATATCGTTTGGTTCTCTCGTTTTCATGTTTTTTATTTAATTCAATATAGATTAAAACTTCAAGTAGTGGGTTAGTTTATTAAAGCCTAATAAATACACTTCCATTTTATTTCAATTAAATTCAAAAATATTAACTACATTTCTAATCATTCTAATAAAAAATTATCAAAATTTTTTTGGGCTATTGGTGTACCATTAGGATTTAATTCAAATTGAGGGGGCTTAAAAAATGATTGTTAAATCTTGCTATAACTGAATTAATTAGTTGAAAAGTTGAGTTTAAATTAATAAATTGTGAAAGGATGGTGCTAAATTTAGATTTAATATAATTTTGATCGAATCAGCAATTAGCGGATATGGGATTTATTGAAGTAGAAAATTTTAAAATCTTAAAAAAATCTATTTTATGATATTTAAGTTAATAATGTTTTCTTAAAACAAGAGATCAAATGACATCTTAGGAAAAATGAGCTATAGTTAACTCGAAAACTATACTTCTCATAGTACTTCATAGTTCCTCATAACAAAATAAAAAAGAAGTGTCTTCTCAACAAAACTCTCTCTCTCTCTCTCTCTCTCTCTCTCATATAAAATCTAAAATAGTTTTTAAATTGAACATAATTAAGCAATGACATATTCAAATATAGAAAATTGAGTAAGTAATGAATTAAAGATGAGCTTATTACCAAGTAGAGCACTATCTTAAACACACCACAAAATAATATTTTGGGGGCCATTACATACCAGCCAATTCCTATGCATTTACATATCATACACCCAAACTAGACTTTTTATATTTATACCACCCAAAACTTTCTTACCACATGTATCAAAAAAGCTACTACCATTTTTTACTTTTGAAAAGTGATATAGGCACCTTTCCACGTATAGGTAAGATAGCATGTATATAAAGATTGGAGTTTAGGTGTTAGATAGGTAAATACATAGAAACTCTGTGATATCTAAGTAAATCTTCCTAGGTTTTTTGACTCATATGCAACGCAGCTGGTCAGCAAGATAGTGCTCCAATATTATATCATATAATAATATTTAATTTAAATATCATATTTGAAATATAGTACAACGAAAACATCAACAACAAGAAGTATTTATCCTACTAAACAGGCCTGGTGCATGAATCATTTTTCTCCATTGCTTTCTATTGAGTTTCATATTTCATTTAATTCCAATAGACTAAGTTTACTTTATATACAATATGCCCAAGCCTTTTTAGGTCTAGTTTTATCTTTCTTAACATTAGTTGAATCTAAAACATTCACTCTCTTGGTCGGTTCATCAGATGGTCATCATTTAATGTGACATGTCCATCTTAGACGACTCTCTCTCTAATCTTGTCCGCTACAGGAGCTACATCAACCCTATCACGGATATATTCATATCACATTTTGTCTCTAAATGTCAAGTCACTCATCCATCTAAGCATTTTCATCCCAGCAACACCTACTTTATTTTATGTTTCTCTTTTAAAGACCAACATTCTGCGCCATATAATTCTTTCAATCTAAAGAGTATTTTTCTATCACACAATAGTTGATGCATTCCTCCGCTTCAACCAACCAACTTGACTTCCCCATCAACATCACCATCACTTTGAACAACAGAGCCAAGACATCCAAAACATTTGCACATTTTAATAATATGATCATCCATGGCTACAACTCTGCCCCTAAAATTATATTTCATACATTAAATTTTNATAAGATAGCATGTATATAAAGATTGGAGTTTAGGTGTTAGATACTTAAATACATAGAAACTGTGTGATATCTAAGTAAATCTTCCTAGTTCTTTTGACTCATATGCAACGCAGCTGGTCAGCAAGATAGTGCTCCAATATTATATCATATAATAATATTTAATTTAAATATCATATTTGAAATATAGTACAACAACAACAATAACAACAGGAAGCATTTATCCCATTAATTAGGGTCTGGTGCATGAATCATTTTTCTCCATTGCTTTCTATTGAGTTTCATATTTCATTTAATTCCAATAGACTAAGTTTATTTTATATACAATATACCCAAGCCTTTTAGGTCTAGTTTTGCATTTCTTAACATCAGTTGAATCTAAAACATTCACTCTCTTGGTCAGTTCATCAGATGGTCATCGTTTAATGTGACATGTCCATCTTAAACAACTCTTTCTCTAATCTTGTCCGCTGTAGGAGCTACATCAACCCTATCAAGGATATATTTATATCACATTTTGTCTCTAAATGTCAAGTCACTCATCCATCTAATTATTTTCATCCCAGCAACACCTACTTTATTTTATGTTTCTATTTTAAAGACCAACATTCTGAGCCATAAAACATCGCAGGTCTCACCATCATCTTATAAAATTTTCTTTCAATCTAAAAAGTATTTTTTTTATCACACAATAGTTCCGATGCATTCCTCCACTTCAACCAACCAACTTGATTTCCCCATCTATATCACCATCACTCTGAACAACAGAGCCAAGACATCCAAAACGTTCGCACATTTTAATAATATGATCATCCGTAGCTACAACTCTGCCCCTAAAATTATATTTCATATATTAAATTTTAGTTCTACTCAAAGGAAAACATTTATTTCAATATAGACCTTAGTATTTCAATTTTTTCTTGAATTACTTTTTTTAGTTGTATCCAAATGAAACCAAAAACGAGTATTTCTGGGGACTGCGCCGTAATTTCGGGCATGCACATCACATGTTGCAGGAATGTTAGCGTACCTTCCCTGGCTTTTTCCTCTTCGTGCAAGTTAGAATGGAAGTCTAAAAGGGCCGCAGTTTTTTTCGTGGAAGCAACCTCGCATTAACTCGATAGGCCACGTTGAAGGCATGCATGCTGCCTCTTGCATAAGAGTTTGAGCAGCTGTTTATCTCACGAATTTAGGTATCTAATATTTAAATTTAAATTTTTACATTTTTAACATTCAAATATTTCATATCACCTTAAAAATATTACTATTAGTAATTTTTTTAAAGTCGGATACACTTTTATCATGCAATATAAAGTGGTAGTAATGTAAATTTTAAATACATAAGAATGGTGTGGCCATGTATTTTAATCTTCCAAAGAGCAGAAGAAGACCATTGTGATTTGTCTTGTCAAAAGGTCATATTTATAAATTCATTTTAATTTTGAGCTCTTTGAAAAATTGGTGATTTCAATCAAATGTTTCAAAGATTAGAAATTATAGTAAAGAATTAGAAGAAGTGAATATTGATGTGAATTATAAAGAATTATCTTTCTTCAAATCGACAGAAGATATTGCGATTGTACAAGTTGTAAATTTGTTATTGCTAGAAACATAATAAAGGTTGATGAATGATATGGCAGGATGTGAAAATTCTAGCCAAAATTTTTTAGGGATGGTGACCTCACATAATCGCTCAGTCTTTCATTGATGGTAAATCAAGGAATGATTAAAATAAAAAAATTCACATACATACCAGACAATTCTTACGTATTTATATATCCATTGAATTCTTTAGAGATAGGGGATCCCGTGTCGTCCGTGAATACATAAAATCAGAAAAGATCCATTAATATATAAATGACGATAGAAAAAGTACGAGAGATAAATAGATAAAATACACCCATTTTCTTTGATTATCCCAATAATGCTTATTCTTGGTGAAATTTTTTTCCTCTCGGTGTAGGTACTCATTCATCTCTAACAAGAGCAGGAGTGAGAGGTCCCTTAAGAATCGACGGGAGAGAAAAAAAAAGAAAGAGAGAGAGAGATGAAGAGGGGGTACCTACCGGCCGAGTTAAAAGTCCTTCCCTTTCAACCCTCCTCCTTTTTATACACGAGATCTTTAGGCACTTTTAATATGAATGAAATGTACAGCCATCGAAATTGTCAGATTGTCAGAGATAAATGGTACAGTCATCCCTAGTATCACCAAGGGACGAAGATCATCGAATCCTTAAAGGCATCTTTAATGAAGGCTTTCAGACATCGTTGGTACGGCCATTGCCACTAGGCCGATGAAAGAACCTCGCCTTAATTGCTCGATGGCATCCATAATGAAAAATTGATAGGTGTCACTATTAGTATGGTCGACATTATTAATGATGTTATGCTCCAGCCACTCTTTTTGATGGATCAAGCTCAACCACTTTGGCCAATGGGCTTGATTCATATGTTTCAGTCGATGACTCTGATTCATCCACTTCGCACTTCGACAGGTGTACATGATTCCTTATGTGTCTAATTGAAGTTTTAGTAAGTTGACCAACTGGGATTGGAGGTATGAAATATGGGTCATCAAACCTAGTTCATATGACGAGGTGCTCAAAATTCATGTGATTGCTAGCCATCAATGGGCCAGCATAAATCTGAAAAAAGTATAAACTTGTTTTCATGAAGGTTTATCATTTGGTACTCAAAATTCATGTGAAAGCTAGTCAGCAATGGACGGGTATACTTTTGAAAAGGTATAAGTTGGTTTTACTGAGGCTTTGTTGTTCCAAAATGTTGAAACTTTTTTTTTGGCTTTTTGATTATATATATTTTAAAATTTTTCAGCATCTGTAAAAAAATACAAGCAACATTACAAGTGTAACAAGAGAAATAACAAAGAAAAGTAATAATAAACAAGAAAACAAGAGAAACGTAGATTCTCAGTAGTTTAATTACAATTCTCTTAACGTCTTTCCTAAACAACAACACCAAAAACTTGACGACATGAAAAGTTGCGGTGAAGCAAATCAGTTGAATCACATAAATATATGTATCAAGTAATAATATGGTTAAAGAGTATCATGTATTGATCCCAATATAAAAGTGTTAAAAATTATTCTGGATGGCGAGTCTCTACTTTACTATGCTTTTAAACCTAATTTAGCGTGATCACAAAAAAAAGGTGGTTATCTAAAATCTTACTTAAAAGTGAAAATAAAAGATAACAGGGTGATAAAATAGAAATAACATCGATAGAGAAATATTACAATTCTTCAAGGTATGTAAGGCTCACGCCCATGTGATTTAGGTGGTGTGGTGGGTCGTGGTTTTCCTAGATTTTTCTCTACGTGATAGTTGTCAATAATGATAGAAAGTCCTCCTTATGCATATACCTAAATAAAGAGGAGATTGGCATCCATGAAGTTGAGGCTTCTTTAATCTCCATGACATCCTGCATATTTATATCGATCATTTTTCTAGGTTGCAAAACCCGGATAAAAAATGTCTATTGTTACTTAGATTTTGTAGTTAACCATTTCGTTCCTTTGCACAATAGTCAAGAATCACATATTACGAAATATGTTAACATCCTAATTTGTCACTATGTTAATACAACAACAAATAAAAAAACTCTGATTCCTCAAGAAAATGATATAGTGAAAGAAATCATTCGAGAAAATCACGAAAACTGCATACAATGAATCACAGAGGTGTGAAAGGAATGCAGTTATGCATGTTAATAAGACAAAAAAACATTCCATCAAAATCATTGTTGGAAGTCAAACTGAAAGGTAAAGCTTACAAAATAAGTCGTTCCCTCTTCCACAGCAGCAAACTCGTCTCTCAGATAACAATACTCTCAAAATTAAAATATGTGGTAGAGATTAAACACAAGAAATGAAGGTGAAAACTAATCGAAAGCTTTATTTTATTTCAAGATTGAAAATATACAAAGAACTTTTTTTACAAGTGTTCAAAAAGAAAAAGAAAAAAATCTCACTAAATACATATGAAGATGAAGGCGAGCCAAACATTTAAAGACCCTCGATCGTCTTAATTGCTTTCCTGCTCTTCCTTGTCCATCTCCTCCAAACTATAGAGTAATTTAGAAAATCTATCAAGATCAGCCTACTCAAGAATGAATAGTTTCACCTTTACAATCCGACAAAAAACTAAGGACGCCCTAACTAGGGGTGTAAATGAGTCAAGCCGACTCGTGAGCCTGCTTGAGCTCGGCTTGGTAAATGGTCCGTGAACTAAGCTCAATGAGCTAACAGGGTAAGCTCAAGCCAGCCATAACTCAACTTATTAATTAGTGAACCAGCCCATTTAAAAAATATAAATATAACATATACTCAAAATATATTAAATTTCAAGACTTTATCTTTATGATATTAACAATATTCAAAAAATAATATTTTATTTTGTATATCAAGTGATTTCTTATTATTTATCCCCTAATTGTTCATTGTACTTGTCATCTTATTACAAAGCAAACTTAAATTAATATAATTTTCTTTCTTTTATAATAAACAAGCCAGCTCGAACTAATGAATTTTAGCTTGAGCTTAAGCGCTAACCCGATAAAATTAACCAAGCTTAAGCTCAGCAGAGGGCTCGAGCTTGAATCGACTCATTTACAACCCTAATTCCAACTCTAAGAGTGCAACAAAGGTCTCCACTTGCCAAGGCTAGGAAGGAAGCTCAATAAGGAATTCATCCAACATCTTAATTATTGCTCTGTTTTCCCTCAGAGCTTGGTTCTTATTTTGGTTTATTTTGTAAGAACTCAGAAATGTCAACTTTTCTATCATCGTATAATTCCCTTTTCCAAATAAATCTCTCTTCTGGATCATAGAAATGATATAGAGAAGAACAGAATCGAAAAATCATAACATACTACGATGATAGACAAACGAATATTGAAAAGAATGTGAAGAGCTTATGTGTGGTAAACCTCGTCTAATAGGTTAAGAGTGACCATCCAAACAAGAACAAATCGAGACACATTTAACTAAATATCTACAAAAAAATGCCTACATATGCTACCCAAACTAAACAACCAAATGTGTGTGTTTGTTTTGAGGTCAAGAGCACTCTCAAAGGGATATATCTTGTTTGGTTAATTACATCTTGGGGGATACTATAGAATAATCTTGATTAAAGGAATACTACTTACACTTATATAATAACTAGTGAGAGGGCGTCACCAAAGACGGTTATTTCACAGGAACATTCTGATACTTTCAGAGCTCTCGCTAAGCCACAAGACAGACAATTAGGTCAACTCATAGGGTCCACACTATGCCTTTAAGGCCTAACCGAGCCATAAGAGTAGAGCATATATCACTATATCCCAAATGGGAGGCGTCCTATTCACAGTTGGGGCCTACGAGATGACATTGACGAAATCTCAAAAGGAACGACAGGGCTTAGAGTGGGTAAGCAAAAGAAGGGTAGAATAAACCTAATCGAGCAGAGATAGTCGATTCAGAATACCATGGATATGTCATCCCAAGTTATTAGGACCTTAAGTCTATCTGGTCATAAAGGTGGTCGACCCAACACAACCAGAGACCCCTTGTCAGCAATCCATGAATTGCTTCGTGCAGGGGAACCTTGGTAGCCCTAAGGTAAAGAGAATGAAACTCAAAATCCTATGACCCTATGTAGGTAGAAAGTAGAGGTAAGAATTATACCAGCCAAAGTGGCGTGGAAGCCTCTAGAATGAAAAAGGGAAGAGCTACGACCACAAGGCCGATGCAATCTCACAAATGATTTATTCCCCGTATGGGTTGAGAAGCCTTTAAAACCCTAAGTGTGTTAGACAACCACATAAGTAGAAATCTATGCTAGGCCAGACGAGTTGAAGAAGCACGAGGACTTCTCATCTGGACATGCAATATGATGCAATTATCTAAAGTCCTAAACTTGGAGGGTCTATTAGATATGACTTAAGTTATGGTCATGCTATGCAACTCATTTAAAATTTGGCTCGAAGGCCATGCAAGAAAGTAAACACAGATTTAGAAAAATCTCGAAATGTTTTAATCCCAAATTTTGATTAGTTCACAGATTTGGAAAGTAAACACAAATTTTTTTAGAAAAATTATAATTTTAGATCATTAAAAAGCCTAAATTATATTCGCAAAGAGTCCAAACAATCCACAAGCAAAAAAGGGAGTAACTGGCAAACACACTACGCAATAAAAAAGAAAGCAAACCAAGTAAAAATAATAAACAGGTCTGTGTTGTTGGGTCGACAACATATCCTAGAAATCGGAAAACGATGGTCAGACACTTCATATACACGTCTGGTCTTAATTTTATACATAAAAAATATTTAGAACTAAGGTATGAGACACGAGTATGTAGCTCTTGATCGTCATCACGTGGTCTCGCAAGTCAGACGTCTCAGAGCCAATGCTTGTGCCTTATTTCTCATACAGATTCGAGCCTAAGGGACTCTAAAAAGTACATAACAAAGTCTTAAAAAAGACTCGACCTGCATGAATGACCTGCGAGTGTTATTGCGGCTCCACTACAACATAAACGACCAACTACTACCAGAATTTTCAACCATGAATTCTACAATAAACTGACATCTTAACCACCGTTTACAATATTTACAATGGACTACGTCTCCATAGCAATCGACTATGATCTTTGCGGTCCGTTACAACTATTATTTTTTAAATACTATTGTGCATTGCCATTTTAATTTTATTTTCCCTAATTCAAAAAAAGTATGGGCTTATGTTCTCATAATAGTGTATTGGATTACTTTGATTGAGCTACACATTGTGGTTTTTTCTCTTTCGGTGATTTTTCACGTAAAAATCGTGATGTCTCCTCTCACTACTTTTTCTTTATCTGTGTGTACTGGATTTTCATTCCATGCTAATATGCTAAATTTATTACTCCTTCGTCGTGAATCTTCTGGGATGCATCAAACATATCCAAATTTAGAAACTTAATTAAGTAATGAATTGAAAATGAGTTAATTACCAAGTAGAGCACTATCCTACACATTCCATAAAAATAATTTTTTGGGGCATTTACATACATACCTCCCTATATTCATACCTTACACCAAAACCTTACTTTTTACATTTATGCCACCCAAATATTTCATGCCACATGCATCGAAGCTACTATCGCTTTAACTTTTAAGAAGTAATGCATTGGCCTTTCCATGCGAGTAAGATGGCATATATGTAACGTTTGGTATTAGATATGTAATACATCGAAATTGAGGGATATCTAAGTAAATCTTCCTAAGTTTTTGACAAATAAAGGAGCTGGTCAACAAGATGGTGCGTCAATATTATATCATATTATAATATTTAATTTAAAGATTGTAATTTAAAAGAGGGTGCTGTAATTTCCGGCATTCATTATCAGATGCTGCAGGAATTTTACATTGCACCTTCCCACTCATTTTCCTCTTTGTGTATGTTACAATGCACCCACAACATTTAATTCAAAGATTGTAATCAAAGGCCTGCAAATTTTTTCGCACATTCAACCTCGCGAAGCATATGAATGCTTAATCTCTAGGACACGTGCAAGGCATGCTTCTTGCAATATGTTTCAGGATAAACAATTTATTCTGAAACGTGGCCAGCGAGTCGACCCGCGACCTGCGTTTAGTGTAAAAATAGAGCCGCATTTTCGGATAAGCAGACAAAACACACGATCTAAACGGTATCGCGTTGTTTTCAAAAACGCCCCCGTGCTTATAAGCTGCCCCAAATGGAAGAAATTATTCCGTACGGACACCGCATGCAGAGATGCATGCGGTCCCCTATCTCCACCGTCCGCAATCAAAATTAAAAAAAAAAAACAAAAGATGAAAGTGGGGCCCACCGAAATACATCTTTGCGGTGATGACGGTGAAGATCGGACACCACATGTATATCTGCATGCGGTGTCCGTATGGAATAATTTTTTCCCAAACGGGCCTTTAATTTCAAATAAGTTCAGCCATTGATTGAGAAAAAAAATAAAGGCCATACATACTACACAATCTAATGAATTTACATATCTAACATTTAAACTTTAATTTATACATTCTTAACACTCAAATATTTCATATCACATAAAAATATAATTATCACTAATATTTTAATTTTCATGCAAAATAAAGTGGCACTATTGTAAATATCAAAATTTTTGTGTGAGATATGTAATATATGTTACTCTTCAAAAAAAATTGTAGGAGTAGCCTATATTGCCTTCTCCTCCTGCCAAAAGGTGATACTTATAAATTCTTTTTAATTTTGAGCTCGTTGATAAAATGGTGATTTCAAATGTTTCAATGGTCAGAAATCATGGTAAAACGTTTTTTTATAGAAGAAGTAAAATAAGATAATGAATTATAAAAAACTATCTTCCTTCAACTTTACAGGGGGCATTGAGATAAGACTAGTTGTAAATGTGTTAATGCTAGAAACATAATAATGATTGATGAATGATGAGGTAGGATGTGAAGATCGTAGCCAATATTTCTAGAGATTGTGAAGTGACTGAATCACTCAGCCTTTCATTGATGGTAAATAATAATTAAAAATACGAAAATTTATATTGACATTGCACAATTATTAGGTATTTATATATCTAACATCCAAAATTTTATTTTTATATTCATCACACTTTTGTGTCATAAACTTATGCCTTATAAGATATACTTATTTCACATTTAAAAAGATAATGCTAGTGTTATTTGTGATGCATCATTATAGATTTGTGTGTGTTGAGTCTTGATTTTTCCGTGAACTACACCAAAGGAATAGAATCTAACGAGAGGGAGAGGGAGAGGGAGGGAGGGAGGGAGGGAGAGGAGAGGAATGAAAAAGAGTAATACAACCTGTTAAGCGTGTCTTATTCATAAAATCATATCTTTATTTATAGGGGAGAGGGTACAATTGGATGATGTTACATTTTTTCTCCTGCTTTAATAGGTTCCATACTAGGGTATTTCTGGTATTTTATATGTATGAGCTTATTGTTCGGCTGCTTTTTGGGTTTACCTGCTAAACATAATTGGTTTTGGGTCGGCATGACCAACTTTGTCGATTGAGATCCATTCAGCTAGATGGGATCAACTCGATCGAGTGAGTTTGGTCGATATGAGTCAGTCGGTTGATATGGCCTAACCGTCAATCCTTGATTCGTGATGAAGGGCTTCTGACTGTCTCTAAGATGGTCAGAGATACTAGGGAACCATATCTTTCTTATATCAATTCTTCTGTAACAGTTGGCTCAAATGTCCTTTTGACTGGTTTTAATCTAAATGGTTTTTTCTTACATTTTCTAGTTGTCTATGGTCTGTCTCATGGTTTGGTAGGTTTTGGCGTTACTGGCTTTGGCTCTGGAAAGTTCACTTGGTAGGACAGGGCAACGCACAGTCTTTTGTCGATGGGCTCTCCTTCACAGTTTTCTCTACTTCTGAACCATTATATATACTCAGGATTAACGCTGACACATTTTTTTATGTATATATTTTAGTTCTCTGATTTTCTTCTTAAAATCGACGCTGCAATAAGAATTAGAGAATTTAATGTAAAAATGAGCCACAATTATTATTAATCAATGATTTAATAATTGAACTCCCTTAATAAGGTGTGATAGAACTCTTCCCATTTTTTATTTGCTCTACAATCTCTCTCATTTGAATCGGTCGGCTCCTGATTGTTATGATGGAGAACATGTCAAATCCATCGGGTGATATCCCCAACAAAGATCTGTTTCGTGTTTCCTTTGGAAGGCTGAAGGAGCGGCACTGCTCGATTGAAAGAAGAAAGTCATCATTAAGAAAAGAAAAGTGGTTGCACTGGTGTATCAGGGGAGGTTATCTAATTCATTTCTCAACACTAAGCAAAGGAACGTTAAGGTGACCGACCCGACTATTGTCCAATCAGCTCATCCTTCTATTACAACGCAAGATGTGTCGATCGAACGAGCTACACAAGAGGTTGTTGATGCTTTGTCTTCACAAGGAAAGAGCGTTATGTCAATTACAAAATCTAAGTTGGATTGACTCCATGGTATGAGAAGCAACTATCTTACTTGTTAGATTTTGATTTTTTCTGAAGTCATTTTTCTTTACTTTATCACTTCATGCAGATGAACGAACTCTGATAGTCCTAGATTTTGACTTTCCTTCAGTGAATGTGGGTGAGAATCTGACTGTAGCGCTAGTGTCGACTACCGAAGCGCCGGTCTAGGGCGGTCGACTTTCAAGAGAGGATGGTGGGGTTGACCGCTTAAGCAATCCTCTCAGGACAAGCAGGGAAGCAACTGGTGAATGTCAGATGTCTCCCGAATCAATGGCTCGTCGTCTCGATGAGACTTAGAACTCCTTTGCTTGGTCAACTAAGATCCAGCGAGTTGAGAAGATGAGTAAGCTGCTTACTTATATGGAGAAAGTGGAGATGATGGAGAAGGAGGTGGCCACTCTTCACCAAGAACTATTGGATGCCCGGGAGAGATCCCTCACACTCCATGCTCAAACTAAGACGGATCGACTGAATTAGTTTAGGTTTGGGGAGAAATTTTGTATAATAAATTGTTTTTATTGAGGTATGTCTTGCCCGAAGCGACGATCGACTCCCTCGTAAAATATTTCCTTCCGGGTTAGTCCTAAGCGCTTCTTGTAATCTGTAATGTCTATTTCAAAATAAAATTTATTTTCTTAGTCTCATTTTTATGTTGATATGATATTTCTTTTAGCATGTTTTAGATATGAATGTTTAATTTCATTTTAACCCTTGCGTGATGGTTCAACTCCTTCTTTCTCTTTATATATAAAGAGTGTGGAGTTAGCGACGTTACATTTTAATTTGAATATTTCCTCCCACTTTTGATAGTTTTCTTATCTTTTTTTTTCTGCACTCTGCTTGATGGCTATTGATAGTTTTCTCATCCTTTTTTTATTATTTAAATTCGGGTTAAAGTTCAAATTGAGTTCATTAAATCTATTGATTCGTAGCTATTGATTGTGATATTATACTGCTTAATTGTTTTTGACAACTTTAAGGATTGGATTATGATCTCAAGAATTG
Source organism: Phalaenopsis hybrid cultivar (assembly GCA_002079205.1). Lineage (NCBI taxonomy): Eukaryota > Viridiplantae > Streptophyta > Magnoliopsida > Asparagales > Orchidaceae > Phalaenopsis > Phalaenopsis hybrid cultivar. Next base: position 98,915 of record JXCR01141919.1, read on the forward strand.
ATTGATGCAGACTTGACATCCAACGTTATCCTTTTTGCATCTAGATTTTGCCATTCTTTAGTTCTATTTGGGATAAAAAAATATATAATTAATCACTCAAAATTTTAAAAACAACATTTTGGGTCCGTTTGGAGCAACTTATGTGGTGCAGTAGCATTTTGAAAAACACATCTGAACTGTTTGGGGAAATTGCGTTTTGGCAGCTTATGTGTTTTGAAAACGCTGAAAGCAGCATTTTCACACCTTCTGACAGTGGTCTACCTTTTCAAAAAAAATAAAAATTTTAAATGGCTACCGCACCTTGCTTATCAGCAAATTATTTTTAATCAGCGTATCAGCAAATTATTCAATAAGTTGCAACTGCTCCAAACAGACCCTTTGACTATTTAAACTTAAAATTTTATATTTCAACCATCCAAAATTTTATTTTCTTTTGAAACGATCAACTTTCAATTGGTTATATTCAAATTTTTTTGTGATTTTTTACTGATTGAAATGCATCATTTTAAATTTGAATTGCCAATCTATTATATTTAAAAGTTTAGATGATTACTGCATAATTATGTGAGGAGTGTCAATCTATAATCCAATTTATTTTTAGCGAAATTGAGTTGGTCTCATTATTGGACATACTTTTCTTCTATTATGATTTATGAGAACATATAAAATCATAAAATTAATCAAAACAGACATTTACTATTGATAGAAGGATGTATAGCCGAATCCTGCCATATTGAGCCCGGATCAGAATTCGCATTGGACACTAGCCAATACTCAAAACTCAATAGCAATATTTTGGACCTGCTCGGCTTATGCCGAACAGCAATCCAACCTCTAACAGCTCAATAATTCAACGTCTACCAACTCAGCACATGTTGAAGAGAAATTATTTTACTCAAGTATGTGTAACACATGTATTTTATCATTTTTTACATAGTCCATGGTGTGTAGGAGATCCTAAACTAATCCAAACTCATAAAAATGAGCAAATATTACGTCCGGTAATCAAGTAACCACGCGTCTGGAAGATACTCCAGATGGGCCGTCATATTATACACGATGACATGGTTATATCTAGGTCGATGTACGGACGTGCGATCCGTCACATGGAATATTTTCTAAAAAAAAAAAAGATATTACCGGCTAATATGATTGTTGTCATTCTTCTTCTACTTCCCCTCAAAAAGAAAATAAATTAAAACTTAGGACATCATACTTATATTTCTTCTCATCAATGGACTATCTACTTGTCATAAATACACTTAAATATTCTTTTAATTTTTCCTCCATTTCCTCTCTAGTTTTTTTTTCCTAATGAATTTATATACTCAATTTGTGCTTTGGAAGCAAATACTCTCAATGAATAATCTCTATGCTAGCCTCCATATCTCATATATCCAACAAGATAGAATGTGAAAATCGTCCTCATTGAAAATCAAGGTCACGAAAATTGAACTAAATATCTAATTAAAAGAAGTAAATGTTCAAGATTCAATGATTCAATCCGGGATGAACTGAAGGTTGAACCGGATGACATAATAAATATTTAAATTATATTAATATAATTTAAATAATAAAATAATAGTATTAATATTATTTTTATCAATTTTACAATATTATTTTTAATTTAAGATAATATTTTTGAATATTTTGAGCTATGTTATGAATAAAAAATTTAAGACATGATATTTTCTCTCTTTTTAATTTAAATATCTTATTGTTGACAATTTGATCAAAATCAAAAGGTTAAAATTGTATAATATTTGAATCAGTCGGTTCCTTAAAAGTCAGACATGTTCGCCGGTTCCTCGTTTCGGCCCCAATTTTGACCGATTCAATCCCAGTTTATTGCAGACACAATTATGAACTTGGACCAAACAGATTGAATTCACTGATTCACGGTTGAACCAATCGAACCAAATAACTATAATAAGTAGAAGCTCATTTATTCGAACGAATCACATGAGCTCTGCCAAAGCTTGTCCAAACTCAATCTCATTTATTAAAAAATTGTTCAAGCTAGGCTTAACAAACCTCTAGAATACCATCCCAACTCCATTTCATTTAAATTCATTAGTGTTAAGAATCAGATCGTGATAGATAAGCAGTGATTTCTTAGAATTTGCTAAATCAAAATAATCTAATAAATAAATCACAACCATCTTAAGTTCACAAGATTGAAAATTGAAGCCACAGATCACAACCATCTTAAGTTCTTAACATGGAAATCGAAGTCACAGATCAATACCTTCACGTAAAGAAACACCAAAACCTAAATCATGGAATTCAAGTCATACTTGTTCTTAACAACTAAAAATAATATAAAAATCAACTAAACTATTCAAAGCTAATTATAAGTATTACATTACAAGTTAAAACATCAAAGTACAAAAGTTTACACGTCTAAATTACAATNTTCTTTTTAATTTAAATATCTTATTGTTGACAATTTGATCAAAATTAAAAGGTTAAAATTGAATAATATTTGAATCAGTCGGTTCCTTAAAAATCAGACAGGTTCGCCGGTTCCTCGGTTTAGCCCCAACTTTGACTGGTTCAATCCCAGTTTATTGCAGACACAGTTATGAACTTGGACCAAACAGATTGAATTCACTGATTCACAGTTGATCCAGCCGAACCAAATAACTATAATAAGTAGAAGCTCATTTATTTGAACGAATCGCATGAGCTCTGCCAAAGCTTGTCCAAACTCAATCTCATTTATTAAAAAATTGTTCAATCTAGGCTTAACAAACTTCTAGAATACCATCCCAACTCCATTTCATTTAAATTCATTAGTGTTAAGAATCAGATCGTGGTAGACAAGTAGTGATTTCTTAGAATTTGCTAATTCAAAATAATCTAATAAATAAATCACAACCATCTTAACTTCATAAGATTGAAAATTGAAGTCCCAGATCACAACCATCTTAAGTTCTTAACATGGAAATCGAAGTCACAGATCAATACCTTCACGCAAAGAAACACCAAAACCTAAATCATGGAATTCAAGTCATATTTGTTCTTAAAAGCTAAAAATAAGTATTACATTACAAGTTAAAACATCAAAGTACAAAAGTTTACACGTCTAAATTACAATGTCTCTCATTCCTCTAAAACAAGTTATAATTTCATTCAAACCTGCAAATGAAAAAATTACAAAAAAAAAAAAAAAAATCTCTTTTGCTAAAAATAAAAGTTGGAGTTACGGTAGAAGATGAAATTTATTTGCTTGAAATCCAGACTGAAACTGGTTTTACAGTCTAATTCGAGAGCCAAGTAAGCCTCATCTCAGACTTGGCTTGCATTTCCTCCATTTCCGACGAGCCGTGAACTATATAAGGTGCCTGGGAATTAATACNATATAATTTCATTCAAACCTGCAAATGAAAAAATTACAAAAAAAAAAAAAAAAAAAATCTCTTTTGCTAAAAATAAAAGTTGGAGTTACGGTAGAAGATGAAATTTATTTCTTGAAATCCAGACTGAGACTGGTTTTACAGTCTAATTCGAGAGCCACGTAAGCCTCTTCTCAGACTTGGCTTGCATTTCCTCCATTTCCGACGAGCCGTGAACTATATAAGGTGCCTGGGAATTAATACTGTGCATTCAAATAAAAGGGTATTATAAGAACATTTTTTTTAATTTAAATATTATCTATATAGGGATATTTACATATATATCACACATTTCTTACCTATTATATTTATAACACTTTGGTGTCATAAACTTATGCTACGCAGCTCTGTGTACATCAGGGGTTATTCAGGGGGTACAATGGTGTTATATCTGAGTTATACCCCCTTGTAACTTCCGGTATAACCCGGATATAACTCCCCTGTACCCCCAGAATANTCATTTTTTTTAATTTAAATATTATCTATATAGGGATATTTGCATATATACCACACATTTTTTACGTATTATATTTATAACACTTTGGTGTCATAAACTTATGCATTATGACATATATTTTACTTTTGTAAAAGACTAATGGCGGTATACATGATGTGATGCCAAGCTAGATTTGAGTGTTATAGGTGTAAATATAAAAGTTCAGAAGGTTAGACATGTAAATATATAAGATGTTATGTAAATTACCGATCCTTTCTCTTCTCAAGGAATCTATGAAGAGAAGCCCTCCTTGCTATGGGCATGGTAAGATCAACTGCAAAGAAAAAAAATAAATAAATAATTATAAATTGTTTAGAAGAAGATAAAAAATAAATGGATCATTTTTACTATTTATTACTGATTTATTCAATTTGTTTTATTTGGAAAAAAATAATTTAAAAGATTTTAAAATGCTCAAAAATATAAATAATATTTTAAAGTTGATTTTTTCTCCAAAAAAAACATAAAAAAACCCAACTATGAAAGCTTTAAAAAATATTAAAAAGCAAAAAAACATCTAATTTTAAGGGAATCAATAACGAATTAGAGCATGATTTATTAAAAATCAAAATTATAAAAATAAAAATTCGATAAAAAATTTAATTTTTAATTTACCAGAAGCAATTGGCTCGTGCTGCAGTGATGGAGCCGGACAAGAGTTCTGAAGGGCAGATTTGCCCGCCATCTCCATCAAATCCTTGACCTTTTTTGCAGGAAAATCGTCAAAAACCATCACCTTTCCATCGTAAAATATTGTTAATTGGGCATTTATCTCGTTTTCCCTAAACATATTAATAACAAGCAATTAAAAACTTTAATTTTAATTAAAAATAAAAAATAAGGAGAACCTACATACACAGCACCCAATTCTCATGTATTTACTTATATCAAAACTTTTATTTTTTTATAAATTCAGCACTCAATTCACACTTTTCAACAGCGCAAAACAGTAAAATTTACATTTTTAGGGTGCTGATTTGTAAAAATCAAAGTTTTGACGCGAGAGACCTAAATGCATAATAATAAAGCGCTACGCATGTAAATTTCAAAAAAAAAAAAAATTTAGTTTTATACTCTTGATCGACTCTGTTTGGAGCTTTGAAGATGGCATCTTTGTCTTGGAG
>JXCR01141920.1:2051-13906 GCA_002079205.1 Phalaenopsis hybrid cultivar
TTTGCTACGATTTTTTGTTTTTATGATACATAAGAATTGTGTAATATGCATGCAAATTTCCCTAAATATATTTGAGGGAGGAGCTTAGATGAGTTGAGTGAGTTCGGGCAACTTAGGTTTCTTTATATATTCTATTATATATAGTAGATAGATGTGCATGGTCGTTATAGCTGCGCCATATGCATGATATGCCATGGTTTGGGCATGCCAATACTGTCGGTGTGGCTTGGGTACAATCTAAGGACATCCAAGGACATAGTGATGATGTTTGTATAACTCTGTATTTNCTTCTTTATATGTTCTGTTATATATAGTAGATAGATTGGCATGGTCGTTATAGCTGCGCCATATGCATGATATGCCATGGTTTGGGCATGCCAATATTGTCGGTGTGGCTTGGGTACAATCTAAGGACATCCAAGGACATAGTGATGATGTTTGTATAACTCTGTATTTAAAATTTAGTAGATTTGGATATCCTTATGAGCCTTCGTCTCCCCACGGCGACATAATTGCATTGCACAGTGTCGTCGTTCTGCCACCTTCTGCTGATCCTATGGCTTTTGGAGACCTGATAGCTGTCTTTTTTTGCTGATGGTGTTCATTGTGGCTCTCAGCCTCTTATGGGTCTGATCAGAGGCGGTGCATCATCAACTNGCGTTCTGCCACCTTCTGCTGATCCTATGGCTTTTGGACGCCTGATAGCTGTCTTTTTTGCTGATGGTGTTCATTGTGGCTCTCAGCCTCTTATGGGTCTGATCAGAGGCGGTGCATCATCAACTTGTCCTGCTCCCATCCTTCAATCGCTCTCACCTCCTTAGTGCCACTGTGAGCTCGCTCTTTTGATCCCTGAAACAACTATCTGTTGAAGTTGGCTTTTGTAGGAAAGTCCATGGCTTGGAGACCTTCTCTTCACTTTATTAGGAATTGGGTGCTACGTATTTAAATGCTGCTTCATTTTATTTTTACGTTTATTGTTTGATAAAAAAAAACTGCGTCATAATGATGGAACGGTCTCATGAAATGTTAATTATATGTATTATCTCTATTCTATTAATTCATTATCATTTTGAACGAACTCGTAATAATAATTGGGGCATTTATGTGCATATATCACTCAATTCTTATGTATTTCATATTTAACACCTTACCTTTATTTATTTATTTTTTACATTTATACCACCACAATCTTTCATATATGATCAATAATCACCTTTTTACTGTTAAAAAGTGAAATATATTTTTTCATGTATAGGAAATGTATATATATGTAAATATTGAAGATTTTGTTTTAGATATATAAATACATAGGAATTGCAGGATATGTATATAATTCCTTTTAATAATTCATAATAATATTGAACTTGCTGAATTTGAAATTGTCCGGATGCGGGGTGCTGACCCAAGGAATAGAGCATGATAGAGAAGAGGGAGTAGAGTGGAGACATCAATAAACATTATACAACACATAAGCTTTATTGGATAAAAGGACTCCTAGTTTAAGATTATATTTATGCCCTGTAATCATTAGATTTGTGAGTTATTTGGCGACATTATAGACGTGTCAAATATGTCAGTCCGTAGAAATTTCTTCAGTTGGTAGATATTTCTTTAGTTGAGAGACTATTGTCGATCGGGGCATCTCAAGCCGGTCGACTCATCCTAGACTGAGCGGTCCACCTTAAACTGATTGGTTCACCCTTTGCTGGTCGGTTTCAGGTTCGACCACATCTAAATGGATTCACATTGTTGGTATGGGGTTTAGTTCTATCTATTCTAAGTTCTTTTTTTTGTTCATGATGCCCGACCATAAAGGTCCCGACGGATCCCAGAATTGATCCAGCCGAAAATGCTGTGGCCATGGATCAGGAGAAAAATTTGAGTACGTAAAACGTACGTAGACGTCATAGAGGTTATTTAGAGGGTATTGGAGGGTTATATCCACGTTATAACCCTGTAATCTACCTGTAATCTACAAATATATAAAAACAAAAACGCGAAACTTACTAGAAGGTGATAAGCTATGTAGAGAGGAGCAGGAGATATCGATCACCACCGAGATGGTCCTCCCAAGACTCGCAGGGAGGGACTGAAGGATCCCAGATGTCTCCTAGCATAACTAGGTTGACATTGTTCTAGAATATAAATTCTCTCTTTATTCTCCTCTGAGTTTTCATTTTTTGTCGTCGTTCCTTCACTTCCTCCATGATGGCTCTCGAGTTTTCACAAGAAACTTTTGGCTCGATCGCCGCTTCCGAAACTTCTATGTTGTTGGCTAGCGATGCAAAAGAGATACGATATGTACGTTCTTAGTCCTTCAATCTGACTCTAATAGGCAGCCAACGGCGAGCGGGCTACAGATAGGTTTGCCGCGAACCTAGTCTTCTACAAAGACCAGTTTAAGAGGTTTTTCGGTTGCCATTAGGGCTGTCACAATGGATCCTTGTTCATGAATAGCTCGTGTTCTGCTCGTTAACTTAGCGAACGAGCCGAACACNCTAGCACCTTACCTTTATTCATTTTTTTTTTACATTTGTACCACCACAATCTTTCATATAAGATCAATAATCACCTTTTTTACTGTTAAAAAGTGAAATATACTTTTTCATGTATAGGAAATGTATATATATGTAAATATTGAAGATTTTGTTTTAGATATGTAAATACATAGGAATTGCAGGATATGTATATAATTCCTTTTAATAATTAATAATAATATTGAATTTCATTTAATAATTAATGATAATATTGAACTTGCTGAATTTGAAATTGTCCGGATGCGGGGTGCCCACCCAAGGAATAGGGCATGATAGAGAAGAGGGAGTAGAAAGGAGACATCGATAAACATTATACAACACATAAGCTTTATTGGATAAAATGACTCCTAGTTTAAGATTATATTTATGCCCTGTAATCATTAGATTTGTGAGAGTTATTTTACAACATTATAGACGTGTCAAATATGTCTGTCGGTAGAAATTTCTTCAGTTGGTAGATATTTCTTTAGTTGAGGGACTATTGTCGATCGGTGCATCTCAAGCCGGTCGACTCATCCTAGACTGAGCGGTCCACCTTGAACTGATTGGTTCACCCTTTGCTGGTCGGTTTCAGGTTCGACCACATCTAAATATATTCATATTGTTGGTATGGGGTTTTAGTTCTATTTATTCTAACCTTTTTTTTTTGTTCATGATGCCCAACCATAAAGGTCCTGACGGATCCCAGTACTTATCCAGCTGAAAATGCTGTGGCCATGGATCAGGAGAAAAATTTGAGTACGTAAAACATACGCAGAGGTTATTCAGAGAGTATTGGAGGGTTATATCCACGTTATACCCCTGTAATCTACCTGTAACCTACAAATATATGAAAACAAAAACGCGAAACTTACTAGAAGGTGATAGAGAGGAGCAGGAGATATCGATTACCACCGAGATGGTCCTCCCAAGACTCGCGGGGAGGGACTGAAGGATCCCAGATGTCTCCTAGCATAACTAGGTTGGCATTATTCTAGAATATAAATTCTCTCTCTCTTCTCCTCTGAGTTTTCATTTTTTTTCGTTGTTCCTTCACTTCCTCCATGATGGCTCTCGAGTTTTCACAAGAAACTTTTGGCTCGATCGCCGCTTCCGAAACTTCTATGTTGTCGGCGAGCGATGAAAAAGAGATACGATCTGTACGTTCTCAGTCCTTCAATCTAACTCTGACAGGCAGCCAGCGGCGAGCGGGCTACAGATAGGTTTGGCGCGGACCTAGTCTTCTATAAAGACCAGTTTAAGAAGGTTTTTCGGTTGCCATTAGGGCTGTCACAATGGCTCGTTGTTCATGAACAGCTCGTGTTCGGCTCGTTCGCTAATTTAACGAGCCGAACACGAACAAATATTTGTTCGTTCGTGTTCGGCTCATTTTGTCTCGAAATACTACAAATCAATTTTATATATATATATATAGTAATATTTTTTTAAAAAAATAATTGACTATAAGGGTGAAAAGATTTATAATCAATTAAAAGTGTTAATAAAGAAAATAGAATAACAATTATTAATTTAGATTCAAATGATTTTTAAATTTTGCCCTAATCCTTAACATCTTATGGCTACGTGATTAGAGTTGTCAAAACGATTTTTTTTTCTTGAACGGCTCGTGTTTGGCTCGCTAAGCAAACGGGCCAAACACGAACACACTTTTTGAGCTCGAAATATAAACGAGCCGAACACGAGCTGAGTCTGGGCCCGCTCGNAATTTTTAAATTTTGCCCCAATACTTGACATCTTATGTTTATGTGATTAGGGTTGTCAAAATGACTTGTTTCGTGAATGGCTCGTGTTCGACTCGCTAAGCAAATGAGCCGAACACGAACACACTTTTTGAACTCGAAATATAAACGAGCCGAACACGAGCTGAGCCTGGGCCCGCTCGTGTTCAGCTCGTTTACACCCCTAGTTGCTATTATGCAGGGAACTTCAATCAATCTTCAATGGTTATGAAGTACTTGCGGCGCAGGTGCTTTCAAACTCCGTGGAGGCGATCATGACTTTCTTTCATTTCAGTCGGATGACGCAGATTTCCTGGACCATTGAACTGTTCAACCATTTCTTGATCTTTAAGGTTGGTCGAGATGGATATGTCCAGCTTATTACGGACTATAAGATCTAGCAGTTGGGGCTCGAAAATAAGATGAAGGATTAAAAAACCAAGTTTGTGATTGCCTATTGTATGATTGGTTGGAGGATTCACACGCTCTTCCGATGAAGTGTCCAAGCCCTACTCTCTAATGTTTGGACTTGTCATCGGTAAACAGGGTCCAAGCACATATGTCGGCCGTCCATTCTCCCCTATAGTTCTGGATGTCCAGTGGGTCATGTTCTACACTGTTGAATGCTCGATGATAACTGATCCATAATTGCTCCAAGTCACCCCGGACTATGATAATCTTCCCATCTTCTGGAAACTTCACCGCTACATGTTACGTGGAGACTATTGCCCCGAAGGTATTCAGAAGCGGACGACCAGAGATNCAATCCTTGACATCTTATGGCTACGTGATTAGGGTTGTCAAAATGACTTTTTTTTCGTGAACGACTCGTGTTCGGCTCGCTAAGCAAACGAGCTGAAGACGAACTAACTTTTTGAACTTGAAATATAAACGAGCCGAACACGAACTGAGCTTGGGCCCGCTCGTGTTCGACTCGTTTACACCCCTAGTTGTCATTGTGCAGGGAACTTCAATCAATCTTCAATGGTTATGGAGTACTTGTGGCGCAGGTGCTTTTAAACTCTGTAGAGGCGATCATGACTTTCTTTCATTTCAGCCGGATGCTGAAGATTTCCTGGACCATTGAACTGTTCGGTCATTTCTTGATCTTTAAGGTCGGTCGAGATGGATATGTCCAGCTTATTGCGAACTATAAGATCTAGGAGTTGGGGCTCGAAAATAAGATGAAGGATTAAAAAACCAAGTTTGTGATTGCTTATTGTATGATTGGTTGGAGGATTCACGCTCTTCCGATGAAGTGTCCAAGCTCTGCTCTCTACTGTTTGGACTTGTCATCGGTAAACAGGGTCCAAGCACATATGTCGGCCGTCCATTTTCTTTTGGCTTCGCCAGGTTCCAAGAAGTCGGTAAGGATGTCGTCAACTGCTTGTGCCTTGATCGTCGTTCAGGGAACATGGGAAATGTCAAACTTGCTTAGCTCTATCGCCCACTTTAGTGGTCGACCGGAATGCTTTGGCAGAGTGGTGATAAATCAAATCGGGTGCACTTGGAAATACGGTCGGAGCCTTCATGTTGAAATAATCAAAACAAATGCTAGCTTTTCTATAATTGGATATCTGAGTTCAGCATTCATGAGGACTCTACTTGTGTAGTATACTTGATATTGTCTTTTGAAGCCGTCCTTGACTACGACCAAGCTAATTGCCTCTACTCTGACTCCTAGGGAAAGTTCTTCCTTTGGCTTCGGACCCTGGAGAAGAGGAGATGCTAATGAGTGTTTCAGCCTTTAGAAAGCTTCTTCGCATTTGGCCGTCCACTCAAAGCTCTTGGCTTTGCTTAAAACCTTGAAGAAAGTGACACATTTATCACCTGACTTGGAAATAATTCAGCTAAGTTCTGCGATTCTACTAGCTAACTTTTTTATCTCTTTAGTGTTCCTGGTAGACTACATGTTAACAAGTGCTTGGACTTTTATACCTTTTGTGGACAAAAAGTATTCGAAAAATTTACAGTCTCAGTTTTGAATGTATATTTCAAGGGATTTAATCTCATGTTGAATTTTTTAAGTGTTTTAAAAGTTTCTTTTAGGTCTTCAATATGTTGTTTTGTCGACTTACTCCTAACTAATACATCATCTATGCACACTTCAATAGTTTTTTCTTTCTAATTTACAAAAAATACATACATCAAATGATGGTATGCTGCCCCGACATTATTCAATCCAAATGACCTGAAATTGTAACAATAAATTTCTTTTTCTTTGCTAGTAATAAGAGCGATTTTTTCTGCATTAGCTCAGTGCATTTTGATTTGATGGTACTCAGAGAAAGTGTCCAAGAAACTTAAGATGGAGTGACCAACCGCAGAGTTCACCAGGGTATCGATCCTCGAAAGCGGGTAACTGTCCTTTGGGAAGGCTGAACTCATGTTCGTGAAATCCATGCACATCCTTCCTTTACCATTGGCCTTTTGAACCATCATGACATTAAAAATCCATGTAGTTTACTGCACTTTTCAAATATAGCGGACATCTTTGAACTTTTGTACTTCTTCTCGGATGGGTCCTGTTAACGTCGTGGCCAAAGTCCTGATCTTTTTCGTCATCGGTTGGATGGATGAGTAAACATTCAATCAACGACATATTACGTCGATCAATATCCCTGACATTTTCACCACTGTCCAGGAAAAAATACCTTGATTCTTTTGGAGGGTTTAAATCAACAAGTATCTTTGTCATGTATCAGGAGCCTTGTTGGTTAAAAAATAGTTACCTGGTTCTCCATCGATGACAGGGATCCACAGGATAGTTTCGTTGGTCTTTAGACATTCTCCCCTATAGTTCTGGATGTCATGTGGGTCATGTTCTACACTGTTGAATGCTCGATGATAATTGATCCATAATTGCTCCAAGTCACCCCGGACAATGATAATCGTCCCATCTTTTGGAAACTTCACCGCTACATGTTACGTGGAGACTATTGCCCCGAAGGTATTCAGAAGCGGACGACCAGAGATGGCGTTGTAGATTGGTGGAGAGTCCACCACAAGAAAATCCTCCATGGACACAACCTACTTTTCACCATCCCTCTAACTAATTGCAAGGGCCATCACTACGAGTTCCTCTTTCTGCTAGCCCAAGAAACCATACAATAAGCTGACTAGTGCCGCCAACCGATTGATGGACAAACTCATTTTGTTGAACAAAGATTTAAATAACACGTTTATAGAACTCCCTATGTCAATCAAGATGCTCCCCACCTGAAAGTTATCGATCATTGATGTCACGACAATGGCATTGTTGAATGGGTTCCCCTTTGAGGGCATGTCCGCGTCCATGAAGATGAGGGGAGGGTAGGCTCTCCTCCTTGGGGCAACGAAAGTACAGAGTTCCTCTGTTGGTACCTCTTCTGATTTGTTCGTCAGGAGGATTCAGCTCCTTCGAAGATGGTGGGCCCCGCCCTGACTATATAGATGACATTTATGTGCACAGACTCATCGGGGACTTCCACCATCGGGGCCTTTCTATGTCTCTGGGTCGCTTCTCTAGGAGCAATAAATTACTTCAACTTCTCTTCCTTGATCAACTCCTTGACCAGGTTTCAAAGTTATCATTGCTCCTCTGTATCATGGTCGTCAACTCGGTTGTATTTGCAGTAGTTCTTGGTATCCAAAAGGAAAGCTCTATCTCTCATCAGAGGGGCTTTCTTGAAGTATTCTTTATCTTGAATGACGTTCACTATCTCCTCCATGAATACCCTCATGGGAGTANGCGTTCACTATCTCCTCCATGAATACTCTCATGGGAGTAGCTTGAAGGCCCTCGTGACTGTGTTGCGGCCATTCATTGCTTTAAACAGGTCTTTCATGGTACATAACTACTCGCAGGGTCTGACTCTTCGGTCGACTTCCTTGGTTGTTACTTTGATTGGCCATGTTGTTACTATGGGGTGGTCATCCATCATCATACCACAGACGGATAGGGAGACACAAATTCTCCTTTGGCTTCTACCCACAGTTTTGTGGGGAGCTCTTCTACTAGAGATGATTTGATGTTTTATGTGCAGTGATTCTCTCGTAGAGGAATTTGTACTTGTTGGCAATCTCTAGTAATTCAGTCAAACTCGGAGGTTCTTTTAAGTTGAGGTCAAAGTGGAGCCTCTCGGACTTCAAGCCCTGGGTTAAGGCAACCTGTGCCACATCAGATCTTAAATCCTTCACCTCCATCATTTCTCTTTAAAATCCTAATGCTGGAGGTGAAGGATTTAAGATCTGATATGGCACAGGTTGCCTTAACCCAGAGCGTAGGCTTTCATTTTGTCCTCCTTTGAGCTGCCATAAAGAGTGCACTTTTTTCAGCCTTAGTGTGATTGCAAACTATGCCAAGAAAAGTTTTCTAAAGTCGAAAAATGAGAAATCACTATTGCGGGTACTGAGTTGATCCACCTCAAAGCTGATGATCTCAGGGTGGTGAAAAATATTTGAACGTGTCAGAGATCTTTAGCAAACACATTGATGATAAGAATGATGCAAGGGGGCTATTGGGATCTGATGGATCCTTGTAAGCTTCCAACATCAAGATTTTAAAATCTCTGGGGAATCCACTCCCAAAATTTGGAGGGAAAAAACATTCTCCGGTTGCCATGGGGTCTCAATACGCCCAAATCACTTTCTATCCATCATTGGAGTTGTGACAACCCAGCCGTGCACTAAGCTAACTAAAACGGGAACAAACTGTCAGATGGTGGAAATCCTTTGTTATACTATTTCTATCACAATCAGTTTAATAGTTAGAAAACAACTTTACAACAACTTCGTGAAAAAGCTCAGATTAGATTGGAAGCCGGAATTTGCACATTTTTGTTCTTCTTAAAAAATACATTTTATCCCCCTCTTTATTTTTTTATTTTCTTGGGATCTTCAGTCGAAATGATGAAATATATTTACCATATAATCGGTAGCCTCAAAGCATATATTTGAATTTGAAAAAAGTCATCTAAGAACTGGCTATCGATTATAGTATATTTTACTTGGTCTTATCGTATGTTGCCAGCTTTTTACTTGAACTTATGTCTGACTTAGCAAAATATACTTCGTCAATTTAAATCTCTTAAAATCTCATTAGTTCAGATTTTTCATACGTACTTCTGCAATCTAATTTTTTATAGCACTTATAAATTTATCACATTATTTTTTAAGAGCTATTAATCTATTCATCTTATTTTTGTTTTTTTTTCTTGAGTGTACAAATTTGATGTTCCATCGAGAAAATTTTAAAATCTGACAAAAAACTCGAAGTATTTTTCAGTAACACATATTTCAAATTCAAATTTAAGTTCATCCAAGCCTAAATTTCAATAAGTTGATTTTAAAATTGAGTGCCTCAACAAAATCAAGACAAATCAAACACTCGTAGTGTTTGATGCATTAATTGAAAGAGTAAACGATCTCTAAATCTAGTCCATTTATAGTCAAATCAAGCGGTTTGACAAGAGGAATTCATCGAGCCCAAAATCATCTAATTATAAGATTCTTACAGCACCTAAATGCTTAAGAAATTACATGTGGCCGAGGAAATTAATATGGATTGCCCTATAAATTTTTTTGCAATTCTAGCTAAATATATCAAAATATCCATCTCAAAAACAGTAAATATACCCCAATTCTAAACTTTAAGTAATGAGAAAAGAAAAATGCATTCCCAACTCACACCATTACTCTTGATGAGAAATCCAAGTGATCGATCACCAGTTGTTGTAGTCGCCAACCATAGCCTCTATGGCCAGATCAGCTATAGCTACCAAGTGCCGCTTTTTAATAACTACTACTTTTATAACTACTAACTATAATTATTATAATCTAATTATAACTATTATTGACAACAACTCTACTAAAATTATGATCGTCAATTTTTGTAATTTTACAGTGGATTATTTTGATTGAGCTAAGTCGTACATCTTCATATGTCTGCGCTAGAAAAATATAATGAATAAAGTCATAAGATTTCTCTACAGTTGAAAATTTTCGAATACACAACAAGCTTAGTTATGTATAATTTTTTTAGCAATCTCTAGGTGGTCTTTTCATTATAAATTTACATAAATATCACTGAATTCATTTGCATTTACGTGACGATCATCTAAACTTCAAATTTCTTGCATGAGCCATCTTATCCATGCATGGAAGATATATTTTATTTTTTCAAGTTAAAATAATGTTATTTTTATCTAATATATGAAAATATATAAAAGTCAGGTGGTAAGTTTGCAAATATTTATATATATATATATATTTTTAATTTTGTGTACTACAACCTCATGTTGAATGTACCTATTCAAACCCCTAAGCAACTTTGAACTTCCACTATCCTAAGCTTATAGGAGTGCTTAATTTTATTCTTCAAATTTAATATAAGTATATAACCATTCCCCTCTAAATGTTATTGTTTTATATAACCTTCAAACTCAAAATAATTAAATAATTATGATTTTTTACTTCTTCACACTTCAATCATTTACCGAGCTTGTGTACATCACTTATAAAACATTTATTTAAATGAAATTTTAATTCATCCTTACATTTTTATCTTATTAATTTATTATTTTATGACAAATTATAAATCTATATATTAATAAAAGATATGATTTTTTGTTATATTTAGAATTTTTTTTTTACAAATTTATTTGTAATTTGACAATTAATAGAAGACATAAATGTTGATCTCATATTTGAGTTGAGACCATATGTTGATCTCAGCAATGAGTCATTTGATGAAATAAAGTCAAGAAAGAAAATCTTTACAAATCTACCTCATTGAATCGTTGTAGTCTAAACCAGAGCCATACTTCCAAGCTTCCAGATGCCGCCTCCACCTGTACTTGTTCTTTTCTGGGAGGAGTTCGATCCATGGCCTAAACTTGAAACTAAAATCAGTAAAAAGTCTCTCCTTGAATATTGGAAATTGCTGATAGTGCAAAAATTAAATTTTAATTAGGTAAAAATTAAGATAACTCAAATTTAATTATAATCATCTGAATTGNGCCCCGGTCACCTCTGTTCTACAACAAAACTTGTTGTTGTTGTTGTCCCTACAATTTTGCACCTTCACCTCACTGCCACCCGCATTCCTTTGCTTCCATAACTCCTGTCAATCATCCCGTCCCACCTAGCTGACCTCCACCGCCCTTGAAATACACCTTGGAGGTGTTTGCTTGTGTCCATGTTTGTGTTGTATGTTGTGTTGTGTTGTAACCTCTCTCTACATCAATGAAAGTTTGTTTTGCATTTTCCGCTGATTTTCCTACTAGTTTCGGTATCATTTGGTATCAAAGCTAGCCCAGCCCAAGTCCAATCCAAAGATTTCCTAGCATCAACCTCATCCCTCCAACAAAATTTTCATCCCTACCCTCAATCACCTCTTTCGATTTCCCCAAACCCTACTCTACAAAATTTTCCTTCCTAATCCTTAACCCTAGCCATGTCACCTCAAAGGTTCACGTCAGAGCCTACCAGGGAAGAGATAAGGTGGGAGCTCCGACGCCTTCAAAAAAGGCTTGCAGAGATTGAAGAATTAACACAAGAATAAGTTACCTTTGATCGAGATATGAGGAGTTGAAGAGGAGAAAATGATGAGGATTTGAAT
>JXCR01141920.1:17753-32228 GCA_002079205.1 Phalaenopsis hybrid cultivar
ATAAACTTGTTGGCACCTTCCATTTACCGGTGCGAATCGGTAACAAAGACACTTAGACCCTTGCACAGAATTGATTGCTTTGCAACATAGTGGTGTTGTGCTATGTTGTGATAACACCCTAGGCCATAATTTCTTGGGTATCATTCACTTTGGCTCATGCAGACTCCAAAAATTCTGAGTCCGTAACTCTTTGTTTTGTTTTTTTGAAGTTGAGAGCTTTAAAGAACAAAATTTCATAACGTAGATTGGATTGTAGATCAAATCATGCAGACAAAAAACTCGGGTCATATTCATACTGTCATGAAATTATTTTGAGTGTGAATATAGTGATCCACTCAATATGACATTCCCTCTTCGTGAGCTGAAGTGAATCAAAATTTTGTCATCCTCAATAAATTGTTGCGAAGAGTGGATGGAGTTTGATTTAAGTCTTTTTAAGTGAACAATTTTACTAAAATATTTTAGTTGGTTAATTTAAAAATTTTGATTTTAAAAATTGACCCCTCTAGTTAAAATATTATATCAACTCAACCATCATTGGGAATTTGATATTAAATTTTTTGTCTAAGATTCATTTGAAATTTGTAATTTGATATCTTTAGCATATTAGTCGTGTCGACTTCAGTCCTAACAAAAAAGATCAGACTAGGAGATTTGAACTTACAAATTCTTATGTATATATGTGNAGTAGTCGGATGACTATTTTGATATTTAATCTATTAAAAATATCATATCTAAGTAATGTTTTATCTACTAATAATATTTATTTGATAATTATTAACTACCAGCAATTAAAGTGAACATCATTTATTCTTTCATAGATCNAATGGCTTGTTAACATCAATAGCTCAACCCATCTCGTACCAAGATAACACCTCTAATTTTTATCCTTTTTTNCTAAAAGAGAATGGAATGGCTTGACGCAAGAGCTATTAAAATGTTCACTCTACAAACATAGGGGCAGCATCGCATAAATCAACTCCNCCTACTTTTCACCGTCCCTCCAACTGACTGCAAGGGCCATCACTACGAGTTCCTTTTTCCGCTTGCCCAAGAAACCATACAATAAGCTGACTAGTGCCACCAACCGATTGATGGACAATCTCAGTTTGTTGAACAAAGATTTAAATAACACATTTATAGAACTCCCTATGCCAATCAAGATGCTCCCCACCTGAAAGTTGCCGATCATTGATGTCACGACAATGGCATTGTTGAATTGGTTCCCCTTTGAGGGCATGTCAGCGTCCGTGAAGATGAGGGGAGGGTAGGCCCTCCTCCTTGGGGCAACGACAGTGCAGAGTTCCTCTGCTGACACCTCTTCCGATTTGTTCGTCAGGAGAATTCAACTCCTTCGAAGATGGTGGGCCCCGCCCCGACTATATAGATGACATTTATGTGCACAGACTCATCAGGGACTTCCACCATCGGGGCCTTTCTCTGTCTCTGGGTCGCTTCTCTAGGAGCAATAAATTACTTCAACTTCTCTGCCTTGATCAACTCCTTGACCAGGTTTCGGAGTTATCATCGCTCCTCTGTATCATGGTCGTCAACTCGGTTGTATTTGCAGTAGTTCTTGGTATCCAAAAGGAAAGCTCTATCTCTCATCAGAGGGGCTTTCTTGAAGTATTCTTTATCTTGAATGACGTTCACTATCTCCTCCATGAATACCCTCATGGGAGTAGCTTGAAGGCCCTCGTGACTGTGTTGCGGCCATTCATTACTTTAAAAAGTTTTTCATGGTACATAACTACTCGCAGGGTCTGACTCTTCGGTCGACTTCCTTGGTTGTTACTTTGATTAGCCATGTTGTTACTGTGGGGTGGTCATCCATCATCATACCACAGACGGAGAGGGAGACACAGGTTCTCCTTTGGCTTCTACCCATAGTTCTGTGGGGACCTCTTCTACTGGAGATGATTTGATGTTTCATGTGCAGTGATTCTCTTGTAGAGGAATTTGTACTTGTTGACAATCTCTAGTAATTCAGTCAAACTCGGAGGTTCTTTTAAGTTGAGGTCAAAGTGGAGCCTCTCGGACTTCAAGCCCTGGGTTAAGGCAACCTGTGCCATATCAGATCTTAAATCCTTCACCTCCAGCTGGAGGTGAAGGATTTAAGATCTGATATGAAACAGGTTGCCTTAACCCAGAGCGTAGGCTTTCATTTTGTCCTTGTTTGAGTTGCCATAAAGACTGCACTTTTCTTCAGCCTTAGTGTGATTGCAAACTATGCCAAGAAAAGTTTTCTAAAGTCGAAAAATAAGAAATCACTCTTGCGGGTACTGAGTTGAACCACCTCAAAGCTGATGATCTCAGGGTGGTGAAAAATATTTGAACGTGTCAGAGATCTTTAGCAAACACATTGATGATAAGAAGGAAGTAAGGGGGGTTATTGGGATCTGATGGATCCTTGTAAGCTTCCAGCATCAGGAGTTTAAAATTTCTCAGGGGATTCCACTCCCAAAATTTGGAGGGAGAAAGCATTCTCCGGTTGCCATGGGGTCTCAATACGCCCAAATCACTTTCTATCCATCATTGGAGTTGTGACAACCCAGCCGTGCACTAAGCTAACCAAAACGGGGACAAACGGTCGGATGGTGGAAATCCTCTGTTATTCTATTTCTATCACAAACAGTTTAATAGTTAGAAAACAACTTTACAACAACTTCGTGAAAAAGCTCAGATTAGATGGAAGCCGGAATTTGCACATTATTGTTCTTCTTAAAAAATACATTTTATCCCCCTTTTTATTTTTTTATTTTCTTGGGATCTTCAGTCGAAATGATGAAATATATTTACCATATAATTGGTAGCCTCAAAGCATATATTTGAATTTGAAAAAAGTTATCTAAGAATTGGCTATCTATTATAGTATATTTTACTTGGTCTTATCGTATGCTGCCAGCTTTTTACTCAAGCTTATGTCTGACCTAGCAAAATATACTTCGTCAATTTAAATCTCTTAAAATCTCATTAGTTCAGATTTTTCATACGTACTTTTGCAATATAATTTTTTATAGCACTTATAAATTTATCACATTATTTTTGTTTTTTTTTCTTGAGTGTACAAATTTGATGTTCCATCGAGAAAATTTTAAAATTTGACATGAAACTCGAAGCATTTTTCAGTAATACATATTTCAAATTCAAATTTAAGTTCATCCAAGCCTGAATTTCAATAAGTTGATTTTAAAATTGAGTGCCTCAACAAAATCAAGACAAATCAAACACTTGTAGTGTTTGATGCATTAATTGAAAGACTAAATAATCTCTAAATTTAGTCCATTTATAGTCAAATCAAGAGGTTTAACAAGAGGAATTCATCGAGCCCAAAATCATCTAATTATAAGATTCTTACGACACCTAAATGTTTAAGAAATTACAAGCGGCCAAGGAAATTAATATGGATTGCCCTATAAATTTTTTTGCAATTCTAGCTAAATATATCAAAATATCCATCACATAAACAGTAAATATACCCCAATTCTTAACTTTAAGTAATGAGAAAAGAAAAATGCACTCCCAACTCACACCATTACTCTTGATGAGAAAACCAGGTGATCGATCACCAGTTGTTGTAGTCGCCCACCATAACCTCTATGGCCAGATCTGCTATAGCTACCAAGTGCCGCGTTTTAATAACTACTACTTTTATAGCTACCAACTATAATTATTATAATCTAATTATAACTATTATTGACAACAGCTCTACTAAAATTATGATCGTCAATTTTTGTAATTTTATAGTGGATTATTTTGATTGATTCCATATACAAATTTATTTCACCTAATAAAATTGATTCTCTTACATCTTCATATGTCTGTGCTGGAAAAATATAATGAACAAGGTCATAAGATTTCTCTACAGTTGAAATTTTCGAATACACAACAAGTTTAGT
The DNA here is from genome assembly GCA_002079205.1 of Phalaenopsis hybrid cultivar. NCBI lineage: Eukaryota > Viridiplantae > Streptophyta > Magnoliopsida > Asparagales > Orchidaceae > Phalaenopsis > Phalaenopsis hybrid cultivar. The sequence continues at coordinate 21,653 of JXCR01141920.1, forward strand.
TATGTATAAACTTTTTAGCAATCTCTATGTGGTCTTTTCATTATAAATTTACATAAATATCACTTAATTCATTTGTATTTACATGACGATCATCTAAACTTCAAATTTCATGCATGAGCCATCTTATCCATGCATGGAAGATATATTTTATTTTTTCAAGTTAAAATAATGTTATTTTTATATTAGATATGAAAATATATAAAAGTCAGGCGGTAAGTTTGCAAATATTTATATATATATATATATATATATATATATATATTTAATTTTGTGTACTACAACCTCATGTTGAATGTACCTATTCCAACCCCTAAGCAACTTTGAACTTCCACTATCTTAAGCTTATAGGAATGCTTAATTTTATTCTTCAAATTTAATATAAGTATATAACCATTCCCAACTAAATGTTATTGTTTTATATAACCTTCAAACTCAAAATAATTAAATAATTATGATTTTTAACTCCTTCACACTTCAATCATTTACCAAGCTTGTGTACATCACTTATAAAACATTTATTTAAATGAAATTTTAATTCATCCTTACATTTTTATCTTATTAATTTATTATTTTATAACAAATTATAAATCTATATATTAATAAAAGATATGATTTTTTGTTATATTTAGAATTTTTTTTTTTACAAATTTATTTGTAATTTGACAATTAATAGAAGAGATAAATGTTGATCTCATATTTGAGTTGAGACCATATGTTGATCTCAGCAATGAGTCATTTGATGAAATAAAGTCAAGAAAGAAAATCTTTACAAATCTACCTCATTGAATCGTTGTAGTCTAAACCAGAGCCATACTTCCAAGCTTCCAGATGCCGCCTCCACCTGTACTTGTTCTTTTCTGGGAGGAGTTCGATCCATGGCCTAAACTTGAAACTAAAATCAGTAAAAAGTCTCTCCTTGAATATTGGAAATTGCTGATAGTGCAAAAATTAAATTTTAATTAGGTAAAAATTAAGATAACTCAAATTTAATTATAATAATCTGAATTGTGTAAAAATGAGTGCAACACAACTGATAAGTAAAAGATTATATTACACTCATGATGAAGTAAATCTGATGATTAATCTAATCAAATTAGAGTATGAATATTTCAACCTAAATACTTTCATTCAAAAGAATAATAAGGGGCATTTACATACATATCACTCAATTCCTATGCATTTACATATCTAACATCTAAACTTTGCTTCTTATATTTATACCACCCAAATATTTCATTACAAAAAAAGGTCACTATTTCAATTTTCCATGCATAGGAAGGGTGGTATACTCATAAAAATTGTAAGTTAAGGTGTTACATACCTAAATAAATAAGAATTGAGTGGTATGTATGTAAATCTTCCTAAGAACAAATAGAAAATCATTGAGTGTTCTTTTAAGATCATAAGGCATTGCTTACCTTATGATAGGACTGATATAGCTGGATAAAAAGGTGTAGCAACCAAGCATTGAAAAATGCCCGAACCAATCAAGGATCACAACAAAGCCAACCTAAAGAAACAAGTTCATACAAAAGGTAAAATTGTATTTCTAGTTGTGCTGATGTTAGGTATGATAAGCTATGTTTGCTGGAATATGTTACAAACAGGCCTATAGGAAATTTATTTATGATAAATATTCAAATCAAAGCATATACACATATACCAAGTCAAAAAATATTTTAGTTTTCAAGATACTTTAGCAAATGGGAAACTCACATGTTTGAATATTGTTGGTAAGATTTGGGGGTGAAATATCATAACCAAACCCAGAGTCTTCACTAAAGGTCCAAACTGTATCACATCCTGAATAATTTAAAATCCAGGTGCTCAGATCAACAGTATCAAAATCAAAAAGGCAAAGCAGCATTTTCTGAAATTCCCAAAGCAGAAAGTAAAAGCAGGGAAGGTAAGCTATTAACCTGAAGAAATGGGCGAAGGACGCCATCACCGAGCCTCTGAAGAAGAGTAGTAAAAGAAAAAACATGTAGAAGCAGAAGCTAAAAAACAAATATTCTCGCAGTTAATCATTGGAAGGTAATAATTACCTGCATAGCTTGAAAATTGTAAAAAAGGAGTTCATTAATAAAGGTGGGGGGCACATCAGAATCTGATCGTGCTGACATTGCTCTTTGAAACAACCATGAGGCGCTTAGGTTTGGCTGTAAAAGTTAACATTCCAATTAATGTATATGCAAGAAAATAGTAAATTGAACAGATCATAAAATACAGACCATGTAAGGGTTCAATAAACTCAAGCTGTGCTGATCAAGAAATCCCCCGGCTACTGCTTCATATATCCCTATTTAAAAGAAGAAAATTCCATAAAAAATACGTAATCTTAAATGGAAGTTTTTTAAAGAGCATATGGGTAGAGAATTTTGATTGTTTAGGTGATGGAAAAGTACCTAGTATAACTAATACCCTGACAGATTACTAAATCTAGTTTTTAGCTAGATGAAAGAAAAGAATTCTAAAATAAAATATATATTTTTTTTTTTTGGTATATTGGTAGTTTACTAAGTTCATAAGTTGGTAAAATCAACAAGGACATAATCTTTTCAGCGAAATACAAACAAACTGCCAATGGAAAGGTCCACAAGTGCTAGAAAGCATACCAGCTGAAAGCCGGCGGAGGTGTCGTGTCATGCTACCGAAACCACCAAAAGAAACCGGTGATTGGATTCCGCTGGCATCACCAACCTGCACAAACGATAGCATTGAAATAGTACCAAAGAAACTGCATAATGTAGTGCTTTTGACGGTTCAATATCTCACTTGGACAATACGGTCAAATGCTGCTCGAAGAGGGCTGCATTCATATTCATTTGAAAGAAAGATGTTAGATTATGAAAAGTACATATCTTACAAGACTAGCAGTACTACAGAAATGATGGCATCAAACGTTAAGCATCTTGCAAGGTCAACAAATAAGCCGGGAAGCCTACGGGAGAAATATGTCCAATAATGGATGAATTATGCTTAAAAGTGCAATACTAGGATGCACAATTTAAGATAAAAACTTAGTAACACAAGAAAATCAAGGTAGCTGCACTCTATGTTGTTGTATGCTTTGTCATGATTCATGAAGATTTACAGTAACTTCTGGTTATATTGTGACAATCATTTGGCTGCTACTTAACGGTTCATTCATAGGAACATCTAAAGTCTAAAACTGGTCTCACACAGAGAAGAGCAGAAGAACTATCAGCTTAAACATCTCATAGCTCTATGGTTTATTTATAGTGAGCGGTTGACCACTGGTCATTAACGATGTAAGAAAAAGATAGAAAGAGTATTAAATGAAGATTTAAATGTATATGCTTAATTTATTTAACTTCTCAAAATTATGGTAAAACATACGGTTAAAGACTGTATCCGGGAAAAAATGCTAACTTCACAAATAATATATAGTTGAAGTTCGAAAAATTTGGAACAAAATATACAGATTTTAAATGGCATATAAGTCATACATGCAAAATTAGATTTATAAGAGCTATGATTGCTAGACTACATGATAATAAATATAAGAATACTAAAATCAAGATTCAGAAAATTGAGAATAATGACAGATATAAAAGAGAATGGAATGGCTTGAAACATTAAGAAAATGGCTTGACGCAAGAGCTATTAAAATGTTCACTCTACAAACATAGGGGCAGCATCGCATAAATCAACTCCGCCAAACAGATCCTGCATTACGGAAAACACTATACACTTGATAAACTTTATATCAGCTCAATGCTAGAGGTGAAAATTATAATAGTAACATTATTTGCAATGAAACCCATCCTCAACGTGAAAGTGTAACCTTAGAAAATGTGTTTTTTTGTAATGTGAGAGAATAATGCGTAAATTAGATTATTATAGTTTTGAATTTTAATATAACTGAATTTAAGAATAATTTTAATAAGATACAAAAATTAATAGCTATTTTGAATATTTCCAACATGAGAATATTATAAATGTTTTACTAAGAAGCGTTGATAACTACAACATTTACTCATAGTTGAACAATCAGATGTCCGATGGAACAAATTCTCCTTGATACGCTATAATGACTCATCCTCCTATATTACTGTTGCAAATTCATGGAAGATTCGGATGGTGTCTAGAGCAAAGAGGAAAAAATAAAAAAATTGAAGAATAAGAGAGTCTAGAGTGAATTGAATAAGTTTTCATTCATGTTTCAAATAAAACGCAAGGGCCAAAAAGATAAGTACACTTGTAGAGAAAGAGAGGTAGGGCAAGTCACCAGCTAAAAGCAAGGGATTAGATGAGGGGGAGGCAGAGCACAAATATTTTTATTTCTTGTAAGCAGCATGCCGTCATATGAAATATGTAAAAAACCCATGGAGATTGAATGAGCTTGGCATGCAAGATTCGCCAATAAGAATGAACTAGAGATGTTAAATTTGATAAAATTTTAAGGAAAGTTGGCAGTAGAAGACAAATGGTGGGTTCATCAAATTACCACGAGAAGATATGCAAAACACGAAAGCTTTTAAGTTTCCAACCACCTGAACACACAACACTTATTTTGATATTGCTCCGATGGTTAAATGTTTATGTTTTTCGGGATTAGGGATATGATTGCGTGAATTCTTATTAAAACAATAATGTACCTAAAAGTCCCCATACGAGTTGAGAACCAATGATAAACTTGTTGGCGCCTTCCATTTACCGGTGCAAATCGGTAACAAAGACACTTAGACCCTTGCACAGAATTGATTGCTTTGCAACATAGCGGTGTTGTGCTATGTTGAGCTACACCCTAGGCCATAATTTCTTGGGCATCATTCACTTTGGCTCATGCAGTCTCCAAAAATTCCGAGCCCGTAACTCTTTGTTTTGTTTTTTGAGGTTGAGAGCTTTAAAGAACAAAATTTCATAACGTAGATTGGATTGTAGATCAAATCATAAGGACAAAAAACTCGGGTCATATTTTTACTATTATGAAATTATTTTGAGTGTGAATATAGTGATCCACTCAATATGACATTCCCTCTTCGTGAGCTGAAGTGAATAAAAATTTTGTCATCCTCAATAAAATGTTGCGAAGAGTGGATGGAGTTTGATTTAAGTCCTTTTTAAGTGAACAATTTTACTAAAATATTTTAGTTGGTTATTTTAAAAATCTTGATTTTAAAAATTGACCCCTCTAGTTAAAATATTTTATCAACTCGACCATCATTGGGAATTTGATATTTAAATTTTTTGTCTAAGATTCATTTGAAATTTGTAATTTGATATCTTTAGCATATTAGTCATGTCGACTTCAGTCCTAACAAAAAGGATCAAACTAGGAGATTTGAACTTAGAAATTCTTATGTATACATGTGTGTGTGTAAGGATTGGACGTTATAAAACTTATAGACTCGTCAACCCCAGTGCTTCAAAGAGGGAGGATTAGACTAGGAAGGTGAGACTTACAACTTTGCCCTCAAGATAGGGAGGCTCAATTGATTGCTTTTAAAATATGAACTATTTGAGTGCAAATTTAGCCTTAACCTGCACAATATTTCTAACATATTCGTTAAAGCATCTAAAATTTTAGCTAGAGCTCATGCAGATGATATGCATGAGATACATGATGTGTACGATATATATGATAGGAAATATATGCATGATGCAAGATAACATGATATGAGAGATATGCATGATAAAAGAGAAATATTTGAAAAAAGAGATATAAATGATATGAAAGATATACATGATATGAGAGTTATGTATGCTGAATAATTGCGCGACAGAGTAAGTATGCATGTTATGAAGAATAAAATAGTTTATATATGAATATTTGAATGCTTGAATGCGCATGTTCAAAAGAGTAGTTCACTCTCTAATAGTACTAACAGGGGACGTCAGTGCACCCACATAATTTTTGTATCACCCTAGACAATTGTGATATTTAGATCACTAATGTTGTATTGACGAGAGAATATTGACCAACGACGAGTAGATAGAGTTCACCACCTCAGATAATTATGATGTTTAGATCACTAATCGATGCACCAATGTGAGAATATCGACCAGGGGCGAGTAAGAACCTTTCTAACCCAGACAATTGTGATGTTTCAATCGTTAACTATTGTGCCGGCGAGATAATATCGGTCAGGGGTGTGTTAATTTTTGTTGACGGTAATCCTCAAATAGATAGATGTGTATGTAAAGAATATAATGTTAGTAAAGTTAAAATAAATGCATATAGAATAATTGAGTATTTTCATTTAGCATATGTCATTGATTCATGCATTAGCATTTATAATATTTTTAATAAAAATATGACAAACTAGCATATTATAAGATTTCTTATAGAGAAATGAAAGACCGACATGCATACTGATTTTTTTCTTGAGTTAATGTAATTTAGAAGTGTGATTACTCGTGGATTATTTTTAGATAACTCATTATGTTGTTTTAATATTTTTTTAGTTTTAAGCTTTTGAACAAGATGAATAGAAGAAGAGCAAATGTGTATAGAGGCCGAGACTAGCAACCGAAAATGTATAAATTTCTACTTGTTAATTTAATTGCATTTTTTAAAGGTTTTTCAATGAATATTTGAATATTAACATATAGTAAAAGGAACAGAATAAAAGAGATTTAATTTTCACCGTCCGATCATATGTTCCTGTCTTAGATAATTCCAAGTCCCGGATCAGGTCTCTGTGTACAACGATCTCTTTGTTGGGTTATGCAAGTGACAGAAGGAATGAGAAGTTTCGGAGGTCTCTGTGTACAACTATCACTTTGTTGGTTTCATATTATCCTTAATCACGACTATGGAGGAGATGAGACGGGTTATCCTGGGGGAAATTCACCGCGACAGAGAAGACGAAGTGGAACCAGCGAAGGGTTTTGTGCATCTCAAACGGAGAAAGAGGCCGATGGGAAAGTTCAATGGAGTTATGGGATAATACTTTTACATCAAACAAAAGCGCGAAATTATGAGGCAAAAACATGAGCGGGAATGGATGAATTAATATTAATTAAGTTTAATTAAAACTAATTAATGATATTAATTATTTTTAATGGCTTGTTAACGTCACTAGCTCAACCCATTTCATACCAAGATAACACCTCTTATTTTTATCCTTTTTTTATATGAAACTTTCCAAAAGATCACATCTAAAGAGTGATATATTAAGAACATGTTTAATTGAGTTCACAATAGAAATCCACACATTACACCAGAAGACACCTTGCATGCCATGGAACAACTCTTACTTAAATAACTCAGCAACACTTTCCTCTTTGGAAATGAGATATGGTTCATTGATACCACTTTTTTCTTGAAAGCCTCTGAAATTGCTATCTATCCTTGCGCCAACACCAACTATCAATCACCAACCTCATTAGACAATCCTCTTTAGATTCAAGATATCATAGGATCAAAACCTTCTGCTTGATTAGTCCTCAAATACACATCATATTTAAGGAGGTCAAGCCATGATATTAATTTTAATGACGGACCATATTATTTCCGGTATTATTCACTTTCGCTAAGCCCACCCCATATAAAGTTGAACTCATGAGTTTATATCCTTCTTTTTCTTGTAAGTTCTAGTACTTCACCAATCCTAGAAGTGATTCATATAGATGAGGTTGGAAAAGAGATGAAGGAATTCACCACATCGATGATAAATTCAGTCAACGAAGATCATAACCGCGCAAAGGAATGTCAAATTCAAAAAAGATCTAACTTCTCAAGTTTGGGCGCAACTATCCAAGATTAATATCAAAGAAACCCATATCATTTGCATCTCACTGATATGAAAGATGCATAAGTAGACCTTAGCATTCCAAGATAATTGCTACATATGAAGATAAATCTCAATCGGAGTCAACTCTAGAGGAATAAGAAATCAGCATCGTGATCTCAAACCTCGCCAGTCCATCACTCTCTATTTTACCAATAGGCATATCCAGAAGTACAAATTTTATGTTAAGAAATCTCTAAGGTATATAAACCAGATCTGCTCAAGCCCAAGTCCCCACCAAAAAATTAAATAAATAGAAAAAATAACAAATGACTAATCCATGCTCAAAGTTGCACCCATCTTCTCTCAACCACAAGCCTGTCAAGGGCATCAAAATCAATGTTAAAGTCAAAACTCACATGATGAGCAAGCGACACCATTCGGGTTAATCTCCGGCTCACAAATTTCAAATTTCAAATTTATCATTTAATCCCACAATAATTGGATATAATTAAGGATTAACTTTATTTTCCAATTAAGTCTCCTCTTGCCAATGGAAACGAATTAATCCCCCGCCAATTGCTCCATCCAAACTTCGAAAAAATATTACATCAGTACTACGCACGTAAAAATAACGTGCGTAGCCAATCAATTCACACCACAACATCTCGCGCGGCAGAGAAAAAAAAGACGGCGTAGTAACACAGGAAATATTCCCTCCTGTGTTATTCACGTGTTATTGCGCGTTATTCATGTATTATTGCGTGCTATTCATGTGTTATTGCGTGTTATTCATGTGTTATTGATGTGTTATTGTATTATTATTATAACATCAAGAATATTCTCAGGACATAATAACACATGAATAACACACAATAACACTTAAATAACACGGGAAATATTCGCGACAGAAAAAAAAAGGCGCAGTAACACGGGGAAAATTCTCTCCCGTGTTATTCTTGTATTATTGTGTGTTATTCATGTGTTATTCATGTGTTATTGTATTATTATAATACCAGGAATATTCTCAGGACACAATAACACATGAATAACACACAATAACACATGAATAACAGGGGGGGAACATTCATCGTGTTACTGCGCCGTTTTTTTTCTGTGTCATGCGGGGTATCATGGCGTGATTTCATTGGCTACACACGTTACTCTACGTGCGTAGTACTGATGTAATATTTTTTCCCAAACTTCGGCTATACAATTCAATGCCCTCTTCTTTCAGGCATTCGACACCATTCACGGCTGGCTTCCCCCCCTCTCTCTCTCTCTTGATTTGATCCTTCTCAAGGCTCTCTCGACCGCTCAACCTCGCATCCTTCTCCCAGACAAACCGAAGACCGCTCGGGCTCACTCGACCTCGCCACCCTCTGCACGGCTCGCCCTCGTTCAACCTCGCATCCTTCTCCCAGCCGAAGACCGCCCGGGCTCACTCGACCTCGCCACCCTCTGCACCGCTCGCCCTTGCTTGACCTCGCCTCCCTCTGCACCGCGAACTCCTCTTCCCCACTCCCGACAAAGTTCGGCCCCTCACTCGCTCTTCTCTCACGCTCGCTCAGAAACTCTCCCGCGCTCACTTGCATCGACCTCGACCTTCTTCTCCCGCTCCCGTCTGCTCTCCTCTCTGCGAACCGGAACCCCTGCTCCTCTCTGCAAACTGAATCCTGCTCGCCTGTTGTCCCTCTCGCGCGACAGAAGCCCCCCGTTCCTTTTCTCTTGTGTGACCAGGAGCCCTGTTCGACGCCTCATGCACCGAAGCCCTCCGCCTCCTCTCTTCCTCGCGCAATCGAACAGTCGTTTGGCTCTACTCTCTCCCGCGGTCGAACAGCCCGTTCGTCCCACTTCTTTTGTTGAGAGGCTGCTAGTTGTGCCTTGAAGCGGGCTCTGGCAGCTCCCTTTCGTTGGACACGAAAGGTGGTATTGATGTCCAATTTGAAGTCTAGATGTTAGATATGTAACTACATAGGAGCTGAGTGGTATGNACTCCCTTTCGTTGGACACAAAAGGTGGTATTGATGTCCAATTTGAAGTCTAGATGTTAGATATGTAACTACATAGGAGCTGAGTGGTATGCNAGGCGCAGTAACACGGGGAAAATTCTCTCCCGTGTTATTCTTGTATTATTGTGTGTTATTCATGTGTTATTCATGTGTTATTGTATTATTATAATACCAGGAATATTCTCAGGACACAATAACACATGAATAACACACAATAACACATGAATAACAGGGGGGGAACATTCATCGTGTTACTGCGCCGTTTTTTTTCTGTGTCATGCGGGGTATCATGGCGTGATTTCATTGGCTACACACGTTACTCTACGTGCGTAGTACTGATGTAATATTTTTTCCCAAACTTCGGCTATACAATTCAATGCCCTCTTCTTTCAGGCATTCGACACCATTCACGGCTGGCTTCCCCCCCTCTCTCTCTCTCTTGATTTGATCCTTCTCAAGGCTCTCTCGACCGCTCAACCTCGCATCCTTCTCCCAGACAAACCGAAGACCGCTCGGGCTCACTCGACCTCGCCACCCTCTGCACGGCTCGCCCTCGTTCAACCTCGCATCCTTCTCCCAGCCGAAGACCGCCCGGGCTCACTCGACCTCGCCACCCTCTGCACCGCTCGCCCTTGCTTGACCTCGCCTCCCTCTGCACCGCGAACTCCTCTTCCCCACTCCCGACAAAGTTCGGCCCCTCACTCGCTCTTCTCTCACGCTCGCTCAGAAACTCTCCCGCGCTCACCTGCATCGACCTCGACCTTCTTCTCCCGCTCCCGTCTGCTCTCCTCTCTGCGAACCAGAACCCCTGCTCCTCTCTGCAAACTGAATCCTGCTCGCCTGTTGTCCCTCTCGCGCGACAGA
>JXCR01141921.1:13821-25649 GCA_002079205.1 Phalaenopsis hybrid cultivar
AGTGGGTTAAATGATTGAAAGAAAACTTTTTCTATGTTGTGCTTCTTCTTCATTTACGCCAAGGAGCCTCTCACTCAATTAATTTATCCACTCTAAATGTATGTTTGGAGTAACTACAACTGTTTGAAGAACCAGTTGTGCAACAGCTAGCTGTTGTAAGTGAAGTTATGTGTTTGTATGTTTAGTTGAACTTCACATCAGCTGCTGATGATGTAAAGCATTGGTTCTTGAATAAAGATCATATTGCTCTAACATATATGTGTTATTGTAAGCTAATCATTTCATAATTAACACACAATAACATAAATGAATTTAAAATTTTCTTAAAAAGTTACAAGTCCAAAATATTACATTAACAGTTATACATCACATAACAATAAATAACGCAAAAATTTAAAATTATAATAACAAGTAATATGATCAATAATATTACTCTTAATGTCTAAAAGGTCAAGTCCACATGAAAACTTTCCTTCTAAAGCTACTCTATACACATAGGCACTGTCTGAAGTGTACTTCTTGAACTCATCACCCCATCTAAATAAGTCTTATCCTCTTATGATCTATTTCTGGGGCAGCTATAAAGCTTCCCCGATAGTTAGTTTCTCATTATTATGTAAAAATAAAACATTATAAATGATAGTTGTGGTATATGACTCTAGAGGCTATGGTAGTTCTTGAACTCATATTTCTTAACAAATCAGAGTTTAAGACATAAAATAAGCCTCTATTAGTGTTACAATGATAAAGTTACAAAAAAAATCAAAAAATAAGAATATCTATAATACAACGATAAAGTAAAGCATTCGACAATAAAAATATAATATTTCTATATGACAAAAATATATATATATATATATATTATCACTAATTAACCATCATTATACAAATCAAAGTAGTATATGACAAAAATATATATATTATCACTAATTAACCATCATTATAGAAATATTATATCATTTAAATAATTTAATAATAGGGATTTTTACGTATAGACCACTCAAAATTTTTAAAATGATGGATTGATCACAACTCTTTTGAAAAAATTAATATTTACAAATCAAAGGAGTGGTTTGGTTCAAATCAAAGGAGTTTTCTTTCGGAGGTAAAGATGTTGTTTGCCAGAGCTGAGGACAAGCAGAAAAAATATTTCGCCGTTGCATTTTGGCTCCTGTGGTGCTTATGTACACTCGAGTGGTTTGGTTCCAATAAAAAATCCTTAAGAAATTGTATGTAGTATAGTCTCCAACTTGGATTTCCAAATCAAATTTGTTTCATTTTCATAAGCAATGTTTGTTAGAAGAAGCTCCTTCTCTTTCCAAATCAAACTTGTACCCTCATCATTATCATCAGAAATTTTCACTGATAAATTACTGCCATTCATCACCTAATGAATTCCAACTTTGGAAAGTACAGAGTTAATAATCCAATGACTAAAACATACTGTAATTATTCTTTACATACATACCACACAATTCTCAAGAATTTACATATCTAATACCTAGACATTCATATTTACATGCATAACACTCAACCTTTTAACATCACATCAAGAATATTACTATACTATCCTTTTAAAAATGAAATATACCTTCTCATGCATAAGTTTATGACACTTAAGTGCAATAAGTGTAAATAACAAATTTTGAGTGTTGGATGTGTAAATATATAAGAACAGTGTAGCATACAGGTAAATTCCCATCTTATATCCCTACACTACCATCCAGGAGAGGAATTCTANGTTCAAACTCAAGGGAAGCAATAAAGAAAGCAAACTAAGCATGAGTTATCGTTGTTTAAATTTAATAGAAAAGAGTTATATTTATTAAAACAATTTTAAAGTAAATTAACTTTATGCATTTAAGTATTTGATTTTTCAGTGCAAGAAAAAATGGCCAACTATCGGTCCACTATCTAATTTCCGAAGGAAGTTAAATTAGGTACTAAAAAATTGGGCTCTCATACTAGTGGGTTAAATGATTGAAAGAAAACTTTTTCTATGTTGTGCTTCTTCTTCATTTACGCCAAGGAGCCTNACCACTATCTAATTTCCGAAGGAAGTTTAATTAGGTACCAAAAAATTGGGATCTCACACGAGTGGGTCAAATGATTGAAAGAAAACTTTTTCTATGTTGTGCTTCTTCTTCATTTACGCCAAGGAGCCTCTCACTCAATTAATTTATCCACTCTAAATGTATGTTTGGAGTAACTACAACTGTTTGAAGAACCAGTTGTGCAACAGCTAGCTGTTGTAAGTGAAGTTATGTGTTTGTATGTTTAGTTGAACTTCACATCAGCTGCTGNTAAGAAATTGTGCAACAGCTAGCTGTTGTAAGTGAAGTTATGTGTTTGTATGTTTAGTTGAACTTCACATCAGCTGCTGATGCTGTAAAGCATTGGTTCTTGAATAAAGATCATATTGCTCTAACATATATGTGTTATTGTAAGCTAATCATTTCATAATTAACACACAATAACATAAATGAATTTAAAATTTTCTTAAAAAGTTACAAGTCCAAAATATTACATTAACAGTTATACATCACATAACAATAAATATCACAAAAAATTAAAATTATAATAACAAGTATATGATCAATAATATTACTCTTAATGTCCAAAAGGTCAAGTCCACATGAAAACTTTCTTTCTAAGCTACTCTATACACATAGGCACTATCTGAAGTGTACTTCTTGAACTCATCACCCCATCTAAATAAGTCTTATCCTCTTATGATCTATTTCCGGGGCACCTATAAAGCTTCCCCGATAGTTAGTTTCTCATCATTATGTAAAAATAAAACATTATAAATGATAGTTGTAGTATATGACTCTAGAGGCTATGGTAGTTCTTGAACTCATATTTCTCAACAAATCAGAGTTTAAGACATAAAATAAGCCTCTATTAATGTTACAATGATAAAGTTACAAAAAAAATTAAATAATAAGAATATCTATAATACAACGATAAAGTAAAGCATTCGACAATAAAAATATAATATTTCTATATGACAAAAATATATATATTATCACTAATTAACCATCATTATACAAATCAAAGTAGTATATGACAAAAATAAATATATTATCACTAATTAACCATCATTATAGAAATATTATATCATTTAAATAATTTAATAATAGGGATTTTTACGTATAGACCACTCAAAATTTTGAAAATGATGGATTGATCACAACTCTTTTGAAAAAATTAAATTTGTGAGTACTTAAAATGTGAATTTTAAATTTAGATGGTCAAAATGTTATATTTAAAATTTTTAATGATTGATACGTGAAAGCCCCCATAATACATCACGATTGACCACCTAGGGTCTGTTTGGGGCAGTTATAGCTTATTAAGCAGCAACGGTGAAATTGCTGAAGAATAATTTGATGTAGCAAAAAAATTGTGATAGAGATGACAATTTTTTTTTAAAGTCATACCACAGCTAGAAAATTGTCATCGCACCTGGCTAATGCAGTACAAAAACACTGATTTTAGCTGCTAATTTTTGGAAAATCTGCCAAAAAAACAAACAGTTTATCCAAATAGGCAAAAATGCCCCAAACGGACCCTTAATCACATCTCAGTAAGAACTTCTGAATCTTAAATATTTAGGACATTTACATACATACCAACCAATTCCTATGTTTTTACATATCAAACACAAACTTCACTTTTTCAATTTAACCAACCAAATCTTTCAAATACATAAACATACTATTATTTTAACATTTTAAAAGTGAAATGCATCTTTTACATTTATAAATAAGGTTGTATGTATGTATGTATGTATATATATATATATATATNTAATCTCATTGGGGAGAATGCCTTCTTCTTCCATTCTATCAAACATTTCTAGAGCATTCATGCCAAATCCATGCTGAGCATAACCAACAACCATACTGTTCCAAGAGACCAAGTTTACTGAAGGCATCCTGCTAAAAACCCCAAGAGCATAGTTCAGCCATCCGCACTTTGCATGCATGTCATTCAACGCACTTCCGACGACAACGTTGGCATCAAAAAGAAGTTTAAGCAAACAACAATGTGTCTCAAGGCCCCATTCTATAGCAGGAAGCTCAGCACAGAGGCTAAGAAGACTTGAGTAAATGCATATATTTAACTCTTTGGATTGAAACAACATTTCTTTCAAAAAATTTGCAGCTCCACTAAGATCAACATGTCTGATAAATGCAGCAAAAATAGCATTCCATGATATGATATCTTGCTCTTCCATGGCCTGAAAAACAAGTAATGATTCTTTAAGCATTCCACATTTTGCATAGAAATCCATAATTGTGTTGCCAACAAAAGAAGACATCTGATATCCTAACTTTATTATAAGGGAATGGATCTGCAGCCCTTCTTCAACAAAATGGGAAATGGAGCAACCAACCAGAATGGATGGGAGAACATACTCGTTGGGTCTCAAGTCCGTAGATTACAGCTTCTGAAAGAAACACATTGCTTTCTCTCTGTGGCCTTCTAAAGCATATCCTTTGATAATTGAAGCCCAAGAAGCCAACTCGGGTACTTCTATATCTGAGAAAGCAATATAAGGTGATTCCAGATCACCGGAATTTACATACATTTCAATAGTTCCAGCTTCCACAAAGGAATCCAAAAAAAGACCATTTTTGAGGGAAAAACAGTGGACTTGCTTCGCCACCTTTAAATCTTCCAGTCCAGAACAAGCACTTAACACAGCGGACAGCACAAACTCATTAAGCAGCAGAAAATATTTTCGAGCCCTTAACCATATCCTCAAAGCCTCTCCATGCTCTCCAAATTGAGAATGGCCAGAAATCATGGAGCTCCATGAAACTAAATTTGGCTACGAAATCTGATCGAACTCCTTCCGGGCTGAACAAACAAAACCACATTTTGAACACAAATTCACCAATGAATTGCTCACAAATCTATTTGNGACCATATTCTCAAAGCCTCTCCATGCTCTCCAAATTGAGAATGGCCAGAAATCATGGAGCTCCATGAAGCTAAATTTGGCTGCGAAATCTGATCGAACACCTTCCGGGCTGAACAAACAAAACCACATTTTGAACACAAATTCACCAATGAATTGCTCACAAATCTATTTGAGATGACATTTTCAAACCTGCAAACCCTCCCATGAATCTCCTTGCTTGTCTTCACAGCTCTAAGCTTTGCACAAGGGGATGTAACGCTCACATAAGTGATATCATTGGGTTGGAAACCTCTCGAAACCATTAATCTGAAGCACTCGATTGCTTCCTTTGCAGAGCCTATTTTGNATTGCTTGCCTTCACAGCTCTAAGCTTTGCACAAGCGGATGTAACGCTCACATAAGTGATCTCATTGGGTTGGAAACCTCTCGAAACCATTAATCTGAAGCACTCGATTGCTTCCTTTGCAGAGCCTATTTTGGAATGAGCGTTTATAAGTATAGTCCAAGAGACGACGTTCTGGTTACGCATTCGGTCTAACACCAAGCCGGCATCATCCAAAAGCCCAAATTTTTCGTACATAGACATCAAATGGTTGCTCGTGATGACATCTGGGAGCAGNTTTGCACAAGCGGATGTAACGCTCACATAAGTGATATCATTGGGTTGGAAACCGCTCGAAACCATTAATCTGAAGCACTCGATTGCTTCCTTTGCAGAGCCTACTTTGGAATGAGCGTTTATAAGTGTAGTCCAAGAGACGACGTTCTGGTTAGGCATACGGTCGAACATCAAGCGGGCATCATCCAAAAGCCCAAATTTTTCGTAGATAGACATTATATGGTTGCTTGTGATGACATCTGGGAGCAGAGAGGAGACTATTATCTTGATGTGAACAATCTTTCCTCTTGAGATGTTCTTCGTATCTGCCACAGCTCGGAAGAGGGACGATAAGGCCATGGCAGCGTGGTGGAATTGGCAGACAGGTTTTCGGTCAAAAGCTTGGGCTTAGATCTCGAATGCATTTTTTGTTCTCTTATGTTGGATGTGTGAATTGTAGGAGCATTGCTAAGGCTGAGGCTNACCATGGCAGCGTGGTGGAATTGGAAGACAGGTTTTCGGTCAAAAGCTTGGGCTCAGATCTCGAATGCATTTTTTGTTCTCTTATGTTGGATGTGTGAATTGTAGGAGCATTGCTAAGGCTGAGGCTGATGAAGTTGGATATACACTGTTGTATCCATATATTATTGTGTATAAGATTAAATATAATACGTCAACATAAATTCGTGAAACAATTAAGTACTATCTTAATAAATTTGGGATTTAAAGTGAAAACCAAATTTGTAAAATAAGGGGCTTTATTTTGTGGAAAAAATATTACATCAGTACTACGCACGTAGAGTAACGTGCGTAGCCAATAAAATCACGCCACGACACCATGCGCGATCGAGAGAAAAAAAACGGCGCGGCAACACAAGGAATATTTTCCCGTGTTATCCATGTGTTATTGCGTGTTATTCATGTGTTATTGTGTCCTTGGAATATTCCTGATGTTATAATAACACAATAACACATTAATAACACATGAATTACACACAATAACTGATGTAATATTTTCTGTCGCGCGAGGTGTCGTGGCGTGATTTCATTGGCTACGCACGTCACTTCTACGTGCGTAGTACTGATGTAATATTTTTTTTTTATTTTGTGCGACCTGACCATCTCACAAGATATAGGTTAAATCCAGTTAAATCATGCTTTAAAATCTAAATCCACTATCAGACATGTCCTTAATTCTTAAAATTCTCTAAGAAATAAGGTTGTTTGGTTTGCTAAAAATGAAATAAAATGTAAAAAATCTATGATTATAATATATTTGAAATACTTTTATTTTGTTTTGTTCACTGTAAAATAAATGTAGGGCTTTATATTTTTTATTTGATTTGAAGTAGAATGGAAATAATATATTTATTTGGGTAAAAGATAGTGGATGACAGATATCGGTGGTGTTGTGAAAAACGACTACAATAAAGTGAAAAACGAAGCGAGAAAATTCACAAAAAAGAAACAAGTGGAACATAAATTTTACCTGGTTCAGCAAATTGCCTACGCCCACAGAGCTTGAGAAGATTTTACTACTTCGAGGATTACACCCGTCGATCACCTCGACGATTACAAGAAAAAAAATTTTCTCTCTCATACTCTCTCTCTCCCGCTAAGCCGAGAGCCACCCGAGAGCAACACGAGAAGAAGAAGAATTCTCCGACTTTGACACTGTGACACTGACTGCATCACCCACGGGTTGCACCGTCCTCTTTTCTCAAACATGATATATTTCACGTCTGCAACTCAAAGTTCCTGTCTTCAGGCTAGAAGACTAACTGAAGTTGAGCACAACTCAAGTTTCTTAATAGTAACACCCTTAGTCAACATATCAGCGTCAACATAGTTTTGTACCTCCAAGCTTTTTCCTGGGTTACTCATGTTTCTGCTTACAAAATACTGCCTCTGCCGAAAGTTTTTTTCAACAAATCTAGCTATGTACCTCTTACAGGTATCAAACTCAGTTATCACATGTATACTCATTTGTTGTGTAATGTCTTTTTCCTTAATGGAAGTTTTGTCAGGCTCCCAAGTTTGATTCCCTAGCAGGGAATTCATCTCATTATTCATGGTCAGCTCCCACTTGCTCAAACTTTCAACATGCAAGATTTGTATATAGCTCTGACTCATGTGACCAAGCCTGCAATCCCACAGATATGTCGTGCTCTTTGCAACTATAGTACCCAATAGTGTTGAGAAAACATGTAGTCATATATAGTGTGTTAGTTTTCTTACCTCGAGCCATTACTAATGCTCTTTTGGTAACCTTCCAAGTGCTATTTGAGAACACTACTGAATGACCACCGTCATTAAGTTGTTTAACAGAAATGAGGTTTTTCTTCAACTCAGAAATGTGTCTAATATTTTGCAAAGTTCATTTGCTCTTGTTAAAGAGTACAATTTCAACGTCTCTCATCCCCACAATGTTTAAAGCTTTTCCAACAGTCAGATATACATTCTCAAAGTCACCTGCAACATAATTCCACATTAACTCCCGGTGGGAAGATATATGGAAGGAAGCATCTGAATCCAGTATCCTGTCATCAACAGAACTGTGAACTGTCAGCAGTAGCTCGTCATGTATTTCTTCAGTTACAACTTTCGCGCTATCATTCTCCTTCTTCTTAGGATTCATGTAGTTCCTTTTTATGTGATCAGTTTTGCCACAATTTTAGTAGGTTGCTTTCTGGTCATGCTTTGATTTTGATCTTTTTCTATTTGAGTTCTTGTCTTGTGATCTCCCTCTGGAATCAACAAATAGTGTTGAACTCGAACCCAAAGTCTCACTAGATCTTTCTTGTGCACCTCCGAGATGCAGAGGATTTTATTACTTTGATGATGACACTCGTCTATCACCTCGACGATTACAATAAAATAATTCTCTCTCCTTCTCTCTCTCTCTCTCCTTCTCTCTCTCCCTATAAGCCGAGGCCACCCGAGAGCTACACGAGAAGAAGAAGAATACAAAAGAAAAGCAGTTTTCTTTTTCCCCGTAAGCTTCACACCGAACGACCAAATAAGGGAGCAGCTACTATGCAATATTTAAGTCTTCTGTCAGCTAATCACATGCTTAATCACCTTCTTATAAACACAAAGGTATTCATAATTCTTCTTTTAAACCCATTAAGGAAAACCTTAATTGCAGGTTTCCCTTCTTCATATTCCTAGCTTTAATCGTGAAATCTGGAGAAGCTTTGGCAGAAGGATAATTAAGAAAGACTAATTAATATCATAATTAACACCTTTAATTATTACCAAAACTTCAGTGGACCCAATCTCCACTTTCCTCAACAGGTGGGTGGCAGGCGGCGATGGCTGATTGCGACGGCGGTAGCAGATGACGACATACGCTTATGACTAACAGTGGCATAATTAACACCTTTAAATTCTAAAGTTCGACAAAAAAAAAACAGCTTAAATTTAATATAGTATTTAATTTTAATTTATTTAAAGATATTAAATTATGATGAAATTTAAAAGCACTTGTTGGCAAGGCTGGTAGCCCGCCACCCACCATTGCTTGCATCCTACCTTTGCTCATCATTGTTCGGTCCTGCTAACGTTAGGAATGCCCTTTTTTCGCTCCTGTCGTGGTTGACAACCATCATTGGTTGCCATAGCCGATTCTTTGTTGCCACTGGCCACCAACTAGTCATGTAACTCCGGTCGTCACCACTGTAACAACCGATCATTGCTAAAATTCCATATTTATTTTACTCTAAATCAAACAACTCAAATATATTCCAACTCCAGTGCTAATTTCTTCAACTAGTAAATGGCTCATTCATGTATTTTAAGATTTTACTTATTTTTTTAATTAATTAGGATAAATTTTTACACCTATTGATTCACCATTTTTTAAATATTATATAAGGTTAAATATTCTAATAATATTTTCTTGATATGTTGTTCAATATATATCTGTTGAACCTATATTTGTCATTGAGCCATGCCCAATAAATACAATGCACATGAAGAAATAAGAAATAAGAATCCTTTGAGAAAGACATAGAATTAACAAAAAAATCATTAATGGAGAAATGAAAATCTTAGAATATTCCTCCTTTTTCTTGTACGGTGTCTTCTATTTATAGGAGTTGACTCCACCATAAAAACATCGTTATATTTAAAATAAAAGACTCAAGTC
This sequence comes from Phalaenopsis hybrid cultivar, assembly GCA_002079205.1. Taxonomy (NCBI): domain Eukaryota; kingdom Viridiplantae; phylum Streptophyta; class Magnoliopsida; order Asparagales; family Orchidaceae; genus Phalaenopsis; species Phalaenopsis hybrid cultivar. The sequence continues at coordinate 23,503 of JXCR01141921.1, forward strand.
AAAGGGTCAATAGAGGTCCTTATACAATTTCAACTCATTAAGCTCCAAAGAACAACATCTTCGTGAAATAACGAGTCCATAGGTAATCATCTAGACTTGCCACTGGAGCTACTCATGTACCACTCATCGTGGATTGTGTCATGAGTGAGAAGGGAATCTAACTGTCAGGGCTTGACATGTGTTTTGGGTAGGAGTAGAGGGGTTTTACATTGCTCGGGTGTTATAAGATGTGCGAATATTTTAGTGAATGGATGGTTAATTATCGTGACATCTTTGAAGGCTTATTTATTTTCTATAATTTATTTGTGGGAAGCTCGTTCCTTGCGAGGGACTAACCTCTCTTGTCAAGTTCCCCGAGTTCGTGTGCGCCCGCCAATTTTTTAATCAAAATGATTGAAATCTTTGAGAGAACTATTTCCACTTCTAGAGAGCTCTCGACACTTCTTCATGATCTGGATAGAGCTATGGTGAGTTATTCCCTTAGCTTATAAACGAAATTTTTTGTTGTGATAGTAGTATTATGCATTATTACCATACACCCAGAAGCATAGTTTTATTATAAAAGTCTTCTCGAACTAAAATCAATGTTTGATCATGCTATGAATTATAAAATCTCATGAAAGAAAATAAAACTACATAGATGTCAAGGGTAAAAATTTTTTAGGTCATCTCCACTCCAAGTGGAGGTTTGTAGTTTGTATGCACTCTGGACCACACGTTCGCTGACGATAAATGGTTTAGTCGATGTATGGTCAAGCTTTCCTAGGGTTTGGTCGTGAGCAACTGGATCAACTTTCTTGAGGACCATATACCCTCATTTGAATGACTTTTCACTTATATGTAGATTGTAATACCATATAATTTTCCTCCTAATCTTCTCATATTTGAGAGCCGAATGAACGTGCTCTTCCTCCAGTAAGTCGATTGAAAGTTCCAAATTATCAAAAACACTAGTTCCAGTTTGAACCATTTTCAAAATAAATTTAATATTTCTAAAATTTAAATGAAATACGAAGTTAATTTTTTTGTTACATTCTCATTGCTTTGCCACTTAGATACTCAATAAATTTTCTGAATGATTGAACAATGTTTATTTGTAAAATTTTATTAAGAATTCTTGTGTGTGCATTATTAGACTTTAGTGGCTTTGAATACAAAATTGAATGGTATTTATATATGTTTTAATATACTAATACTTATTTAATTAAAATAATTATGCAATTATTATACTTTATAAATATAATTTTGAAATATAAGAATTACATACAAAAATATGTTACTTCTTTTTTTTTGGAAAAAGGAGGTCCACACTAGCCAATTCATTAATGAACAAAAAGGTTTAGTTTCAATTAAAGTACAAAATGAATCCATAAAAATAAAGAGGAAATGAATCCAATAATTAGCTAAAGAATATCCAAACCAGCTTCAATGAAAAATGGCTCCATTTAGGACTATCAAGGGCATACTAAAGAAAGCCACACACTTGCTAGCCCAAAAATTGAAGAAGATTAGTGTTTATCTATTGAGTTAAGCCACAAAACATAATCATTTAACCTATAAATTGCAATATCCAAAGAAAGATTGAGCAAGGTAGTTCATCAAAATAAAACATGTAAGAAGCTGTTGTAAATAATAAGAAAAGCCAACAATAGTAAAAAAAATATAAGAACATGTACGTTCTGTGAAAACTGAAGAATAATAAAAAAGTCTTATCGATAAAAATTGGAAAAGAGATATCATAACTATGCGAAATAACAACAAAAATAAAAGTCCCTTCCCCGATGTCAATTTGAGAGATGCACCAACATAGGGCTGTCAGAAAAGCTTGTTGTTCGTGAACAGTTCGTGTTTGGTTCGTCAATGAGCTTGTGTTCGATTCGTTCGATAAGAAAACAAGACGAACGTGAACAAAATTTTTCGTTCGGTTAGTTAAATGAACCAAACACAAACAGTGATGCATTCGTTTGTGTTTGAATCGTAATTGTTCGAAATATAAAATAATTTAAAATAATTATATATATAAATTTATGATATTTTAAAAATTAAATTTTATAAATAATATATAATAAATTAATAATAATAATTTATTAATATACTAAATTAGTAGTATACTAATATAGATATTATATATTTATATAATATAAGTT
>JXCR01141921.1:26851-59329 GCA_002079205.1 Phalaenopsis hybrid cultivar
TATAATATATTATTTATATATATTAATATTAATGATGTCAAATTGGCTCATCGTTCTTGAACAGCTCGTGTTCGGCTCGTTCATTAAGAAACAAACACGAACATTGACTTCACGAAGAATTTCCAACACGAGCTTCTTTCAAACAAATTAAATTTCAAACGAACCGAACACAAACGCAAGCTCTGTTCGTTCGTGTTCGGTTCGTTTACACACCTACAGAAAAAAGAAAAAAAATGGAACCTCGTGATTAGTGGCAACATAGACTCAAAAGCCCAAAGGACCTCACTTTATACAAAAACATGGACAACCATAAAAGCTTATAGATTTGGGTAGCAAGCAAGAAAATATATTCAAATAATTAGTTGAGACCACTGGCCGTTGGATTTCATTATAGCTCGACATGACAAAGCCAAAAGTATAGATATATTTGCATGGAAGGTTAGTGTGTATTATGGGGAAAAAAAAAAAACAAAATAGTAAAAAAGAATAAGAGAGCTTCAGCTTCAACTTCTATAAATAGTGTGTATTATGGGGAAAATTGCAGCCATCGATGTTAGTTTTTTCACCATTTACATTATAATATTGAGAGTTCTGATATCAAGGAAGAGCATCTATCACTATAGCAAAGAAGTAATTAGATACATTGTACTCTTACCTCAAGCCAGAAGAGGATTTAAAATAATATCTAATTTTAATAATAATAATAATAATAATCAATTAACTCGGGTCATGGAGACTTAACAATTTGATAAAAACACAAAATAATTAAATTTAATTTAATAATAAAATTACTCATNTGGTAGCATACAGGTAAATTCCCATCTTATATCCCTACACTATCATCCAGGAGAGGAATTCTACCCTTCACCTTAATCCAACTTCTCCCTGGAACCTTCTCAGCTTCCCTCTTTGGCAAGCTTCTAACTTTAGACCTCCTATCCCACAAACCAGCATCTGCATATAGAGCAGAAGATAGGGCAAGAGCTGAAATATCATGACAATCATCCTTGAGAATATATTATGCTGCAAGCTTTCCTACGCTCAAATCCCCATGGGTCTTACAGCCAGCCAAAAGACTGCGCTAAATTACAGTATTTGCTTCCATGGGCATGCTTTTGATGAATTTGTAGGCCCTTTTAGTCTGCCCAGCTCGAGCAAAGAGATCAACCATGCATGCATAGTGCTCAATCCTTGGAATTATCCCTTTGATTTTCATAAGTTGAAAAAGGATCTCTCCTCGGTCAACAAGACCAACACGGGCACAAGCAGAAAGGATTCCAATGTATGTAATCTCATTTGGGAGAATGCCTTCTTCTTCCATTCTATCAAACATTTCTAGAGCTTTCATGCCAAATCCATGCTGAGCATAACCAACAACCATACTGTTCCAAGAGACCAAGTTTACTGAAGGCATCCGTCTAAAAACCCGAAGAGCATAGTTCAGCCATCCGCACTTTGCATACATGTCAATCAACGCACTTCCGACGACANGAAGAGCATAGTTCAGCCATCCGCACTTTGCATACATGTCAATCAACGCACTTCCGACGACAACATTGGCATCAAAAAGAAGTTTAAGCAAACGACAATGTGTCTCAAGGCCCCATTCTATAGCAGGAAGCTCAGCACAGAGACTAAGAAGACTTGAGTAAGTGCATATATTTAACTCTTTGGATTGAAACAACATTTCCTTCAAAAAATTTGCAGCTCCACTAAGATCACCATGTCTGATAAATGCAGCAAAAATAGCATTCNACTCTTTGGATTGAAATAACATTTCCTTCAAAAAATTTGCAGCTCCACTAAGATCACCATGTCTGATAAATGCAGCAAAAATAGCATTCCATGATATGATATCTTGCTCTTCCATGGCCTGAAAAACAAGTAATGATTCTCTAAGCATTCCACATTTTGCATAGAAATCCATAATTGTGTTGCCAACAAAAGAAGACATCTGATATCCTAACTTTATTATAAGGGAATGAATCTGCAGCCCTTCTTCAACTAAATGGGAAATGGAGCAACCAACCAGAATGGATGGGAGAACATAGTCGTTGGGTCTCAAGTCCGTAGATTACAGCTTCTGAAAGAAACACATTGCTTTCTCTCCGTGGCCTTCTAAANTTTTTACATATAGACTGCTCAAAATTTTTGAAATAATGGATTGATCACAGCTCTTTTGAAAAAAATAAATTTGTGAGTACTTAAAATGTGAATTTTAAATTTAGATGGCCAAACATTATATTTAAAAATTTTTATGATTGATACATTAAAGCCTCATAATACATCACGATGGACCACTTAGGGTATGTCGGGGCAGTTGTAGCTTATTAAGAAGCAACTGCGAAACTGCTGAAGAATAATCTGATGTAGCAAAAAAATTGCGATAGAGATGACAATTTTTTTTTAAAGTCATACCACAGCTAGAAAGCTGTTATCGCACCTAGCCAATGCGGTGGGAAAACACTGATTATAGCTACAAGCTTTTGGAAAAGCTGCCAAAAAACAATTTATCCAAATAGGCAAAAATGCCCCAAACGGACCCTTAATCACATCTTTTGAATGTTAAATATTTAGGGCATTTACATACATTCCAACCAATTCCTATGAATTTACATATCAAACACAAACTTCACTTTTTAAATTTAACCAACCAAATCTTTCAAATAACATAAACATACTATTATTTTAACATTTAAAAAGTGAAATGCATCTTTTACATTTATAAATAAGGTTGTATATATATATGTTAAAATTGCATTTTAGATGTTAGATATGTAAATACATAGAAATTTGGCGATTTGTGTGTNTTATTATTTTAACATTTGAAAGTGAAATGCATCTTTCACATTTATAAATAAGGTTGTAAATATATATATATGTTAAAATTGCATTTTAGATGTTAGATATGTAAATACATAGAAATTTGGCGATTTGTGTGTAAATCTTACTAAATATTTTCTTTCATTGAACTGATCCTAAAAATCTAATATAAAAGAATGCATTCTTATGAAGAACACTAAATCAAGGGCCAACATCTCAACCGGATCACAAGATATCCACATATCAAGCAATAAACATCCTTGACGAATAAATATTTTTCATTGATAAACTTCGAACATTTTCTTTCATTAGTATTATTAAAAATCAGGCTAAAATTCAATATGATAGAATTTTTTGGCNCAGTTATGCACAAATCCACCTAAGGAACATTCTCATAAGAATAAGAATAAACAAGGCTGCTAGAGAATAAACTGTTATATTTCCACAAGCCATGATTGTTAGTATTAATAATAAGAATAGTTTAAATAAGTTGAATANCTTGTGTTTTAAGATTTTATTTATTTTTTTTAAATTAAGCAGGATAACTTTTCTTACACCTATTGATTCACTATTTTTTAAATATTATCTAAGGTTAAATATTCTAATAATATTTTCTTAATATGTTGTTCAATATGTATCTGTTGAACCTATATTTGTCATTTGAGCCATGCCTAATAAATACAACGCACACGAAGAAATAAGAAATAAGGATCCTTTGAGAAATACATAGAATTAACAAAAATCATTAATGGAGAAATGGGAATCATAAAATATTCTTCCTTTTTCTTGTACAATGTCTTCTATTTATTGGAGTTGATTCCACCCTAAAAAATATCGTTTCATTTAAAATAAAAGACTCAAGTGAAAGGGTCAACGGAGGACCTTATACAATTTCAGCTCATTAATGCTCCAAAGAACAACATCTTCATAAAATAAACGAAGAGTCAAAGTAGAAAAGAATATTATTATTACAGGTAACATGCAAAATCATAAATCTTCTCATTTTAAGTCTCACTTGCATCAGTGCTTTCCAAAATGAATAAGAGAGCTTCAAGTTCTATAAATAGTGCATATTTGATCAGGTATCTCAAATTTACATTTCCTTTTGTTGATTTTCTATCTAATTGTCAAAAGCATGTTATTTAAAAGCAAATCAAAACAAGTGAAGGAATTCCTAAAGATCTTGATATTATGCATCATCCAAATATAAACACAACTAAAACGAATTTTTTAAGGAAATTTTGCAAATAAAAATATTAGCATGATTAAGAGCTTTAAAAAGAATGCCCCCAAGAAGGAAAAAATAGAAGCATTTGCATACATAACACACAATTCATATGTATTTACACATCTCACAATTAAATTTTCCCATTTACACACATATCACTCAAAATTTTAATATCACATAAAATAATATCAGTATTACCGCTTGTCGGCACTATTTTTGGTGTGGGGTTTGCCCGTAAGAAGCTGTCGGTCATGAGAATTGAAATCCCGTTNTTTCTATTTTGAATCATGTTCACTTAGGAGTGTGTCGACACTATTTTTGGTGTGGGGTTTGCCCGTAAGAAGCTGTCGGTCATGAGAATTGAAATCCCGTTGCCCGCTTCGGAAGGACGCTTTTTAAAAAATTTTAGTTTTGAAAAAGATGAAGTCAAATTGACCCCATAATTTTCATAGTTTAGATNTTGTTATTTAAAGCTAAGGAAAGGAGGTATTAGTGTAGCTCCTCTTGCTGTTGAAGACGGTCGGGCTGCGCACCATGTAAACTCCAAGTTCTTCGTTGTAGCGGAGTTCAAGTTTTCTAGGTCATTTGGTCATTATATCAAATCAGGTGGCCTTATAGTTAAAGTTCTTTTAAATTTTATTATGGGCATATTAAAGTTGATTAGAGCGACACCGGTCAAGATCNTTGATGACTTTTCATCTATATATGATAAAGTTGTCATGAGATATACAGTAGTCATTTCCCTGATAACGTTGTGTGCAACGGACCTTGACAGAGTCAATCAAATAAACCCAAAACTTGTCAATCCAACATATTCCATTCTGCCTCGTCCATCTTCTCCGATCGCTTTCCCAGTAACGGAAGATGAAGTTTTTTCCTATAGAGGTAGTCTTCTTGCTGCATCATTCAGTAACTAAAATCCATGTCATCAAAATTCTCGATCCCCAATGTCATCACTTCGCCTCCGTCTATCGTTCTTCCTTAGATCCGAACCAAGTTCTGATACTAGTTTTTGTGAAAAAACAACGACAATAAATCAAAAAATGGAACAAAAAAATTCACAAAACAGAAATAAGAGGAACACAAATTTTGCATGATTCGACGAATTGCCTATGTCCATGGAGCTGTAGAGGATTTTATTACTTTGAGAATGACACTCATCGATCACCTCGATGATTACAAGAAAATAATTCTCTATCTCCTCCTCTCTCTCTCTATCTTCACCGTCTCTCTCTCTCTATAAGCTGAGGCCGCCTGAGAGCTACACGAGAAGAAGAAGAATATAAAAGAAAAGCAGTTTTCTTTTTCACCGTAAGTTTCACACCAAACGATCAGATAAGGGAGCATCTACTATGCGATATTTAATTCTTCTGTAAGCCTAATCATCTTCTCGTAAACACAAAGGTATTTATAAATCTTTTTTTAGACTCATTAAGGAAAAACTTAATTGCAAATATCCCTTATTCATATTCCTAGCTTTAATCGTGAAATCTGGAGAAACGTTGGCGGAAGGATAATTAAGAAGGGCTAATTAATATCATAATTAACACCTTTAGTTATTACCAAAACTTCAGTGGACTTCAACAGGTGGGTGGCAGGCAGCGGTGGCTGACTGCGACGGTGGTAGCAGATGACAGCAGGCGCTTATAACTAACAGTGGCATAATTAAAACCTTTAAGTTCTAAAGTTCGACCAGAAAAAAAAATCAGCTTAAATTTATTCTAGTATTTAATTTTAATTTATTTAAAGATATTAAATTTTAACAAATTTTAAAAACACTTGTTGGTGAGGCCGGTAGTCCGCCACCCACCATTGCTTGTATCCTACCTTTGCTCATCATTGTTTGCTCCTGCCAACGCCAAAAATTGCCCTTTTATCGCTCCTGTCATGGTTGACGACCATCATTGGTTGCCATAGCCAGTTTGTTGTTGCCACTGGCCGCCAACTAGTCATGTAATCTCAAGTTGTCACCACTGTAACAACCGACCAATGCTAAAATTTTATATTTATTTTTCTCTGAATCAAACAACTCAAATATATTCCAACTTTGGTGCATNGAATTGCCCTTTTATCGCTCCTGTCATGGTTGACGACCATCATTGGTTGCCATAGCCAGTTCGTTGTTGCCACTGGCCGCCAACTAGTCATGTAATCTCAAGTTGTCACCACTGTAACAACTGACCAATGCTAAAATTTTATATTTATTTTTCTCTGAATCAAACAACTCAAATATATTCCAACTTTGGTGCATTTTTCTTCAACTAGTAAATGGCCCATTATTGTGTTTTAAGATTTTATTTATTTATTTTTAATTAAGTAGGATAACTTTTCTTACACCTATTGATTCACCATTTTTTAAATATTATCTAAGGTTGAATATTCTAATAATATTTTCTTAATATGTTGTTCAATATGTATTTGTTGAACCTATATTTGTCATTTGAGCCATGCCTAATAAATACAACGCACACGAAGAAATAAGAAATAAGGATCCTTTGAGAAATACATAGAATTAACAAAAAATCATTAATGGAGAAATGGGAATCATAAAATATTCTTTCTTTTTCTTGTACAATGTCTTCTATTTATTGGAGCTGATTCCACCCTAAAAAACATCGTTTCATTTAAAATAAAAGACTCAAGTGAAAGGGTCAATGGAGGTCCTTATACAATTTCAGCTCATTAATGCTCCAAAGAACAACATCTTCATAAAATATTAGTCCATAAGTAACCAACTAGACTTGCCGCTGGAGCAACTCATGTATTGCTCACCGTGGATTGTGTCATGAGTGAGGAGGGAATCTAACTGTCAAAGCTTGACCTGTGTTTTGGGTAAGAGTAGAGGGGTTTTACATTGCTCGAGTGTTATAGGATATATGAATATTTTAGTGAATTGATGGTTAATTGTCACGACATCTTTGAAGGCTTATTTATTTTCTATAATTTATTTGTGGGAAGCTCATTCCTTGCGAGGGACTAACCTCCCTTGTCAAGTTCCCCGAGTTCTTGTGCGTCTGCCANAGAATTCATGAAACAATTAAGTACTATCTTAATAAATTTGGGATTTATGACCGAACGTGAAAACCAAATTTATGAAATAAGGGGCTTTATTTTGTTCGAACCGACCATCTCATAAGATATAGGTTAAATCCAAGTTAAATGATGCTTTAAAATCTAAATCCACCATCAGACATGTCATTAATTCTTAAAATCCTCTAAAAAATAATGTTGTTTNTGAATTCATGAAACAATTAAGTATTATCTTAATAAATTTGGGATTTATGACTGAACGTGAAAACCAAATTTATGAAATAAGAGGCTTTATTTTGTTCGAACCGACCATCTCACAAGATATAGGTTAAATCCAAGTTAAATCATGCTTTAAAATCTAAATCCACCATCAGACATGTCATTAATTCTTAAAATCCTCTAAAAAATAATGTTGTTTGGTTTGCAAAAAATATAATAAAATGTAAAAAATCTATGATTATAATATATTTGAAATACTTTTATTTTGTTTTGTTCACTGTGAAATAAATGTAGGGCTTTATATTTTTTATTTGATTTGAAGTTGAATGGAAATAATATATTTATTTGGGTAAAAGATAGTAGACGACAAATATCGGTGGTGTTGTGAAAAACGACTACAATAAAGTGAAAAATGAAGCGAGAAAATTCACAAAAAAGAAACAAGTGGAACAAACAGATTTTACCTGGTTCAACAAATTGCGTATGTCCACGAAGCTGAAGAAGATTTTACTACTTCCAGGATTACACTCGTCGATCACCTCGACGATTACAAGAAAAATAATTCTCTCTCTCCTCCTCTCTCTTTCTTCACCTTCTCGTTCTCTCCCTCTAAGGCGAGAGACACCCGAGAGCTACACAAGAAGAAGAAAAATACTCCCACTTGGAGACTGATATATTAACTGCATCACCCACTGACTGCACAGTCTTGTTTCCTCAAATATGATATTTTTCACCTCTGCAACTCAAAGCTCCTGCCTTCATGCTGAGAAGACTAACTGAAGCTGAGCACAACTCTAGTTTCTCAATAGCAACACCCTTAGTCAACATTTCAGTGTCAACATAATTTTGTACCTCCAAGCTCTTTTCTGGGTTACTCACGTTTCTGCTTACAAATATCTCGTATCTGTTGAAAGCTTTTTCAACAAGTCTAGCTCTGTTCTCTTACTGCCATCAAACTCAGTCTTTACCCGGTATACCCAGTTGTTGTGCAATGTCATCTTTTCGAATGGAAATTCTATCAGCTCCCAAGTTTGATTCCCTAGCAGGGAATCTGTCTCCTTCTCATGGTCAGCTCCCACTTGCTCGAACTTTCATCTACAAAATTTCTTTATAGCTCCGACTTATGTGACCAAGTCTGCAATCCCGCAAATCTGTCGTGCTCTTTGCAGCTGTAGTACCAATAGTGTTGAGTAAACCTGTAGTCATATATAGTGTGTTTGTTTTCTTACCCCGAGACAGTACTAATGCTCATTTGGTAACCTTCTAAGTGCTATCTGAGAACACTACTGAAAGGCCACCCTCATTGAGCTACCCAACATAAATGAGGTTTTTCTTCAACACTGTAATATGTCTGATATTTTGCAAAGTCCATTTGCTCTTGTTAGAAAGTTCAATATCAACGTCTTCCATCCCTACCATGTTCAAAGCTTTTCCATCAGTCAGATATACCTTCCAAAAGTCACCAGCAATAAAATTCCGCATTAACTCCTGGTGGGAAGATGTATGGAAGGAAGCCCCTGAATCCAGTATCCAGTCATCAACAGNTGTAGACGAAAAATATCGGTGGTGTTGTGAAAAACGACTACAATAAAGTGAAAAAGGAAGCGAGAAAATTCACAAAAAAGAAACAAGTGGAACAAACAGATTTTACCTGGTTCAACAAATTGCGTATGTCCCACGGAGCTGGAGAAGATTTTACTACTTCCAGGATTACACCCGTCGATCACCTCGACGATTACAAGAAAAATAATTCTCTCTCTCCTCCTCTCTCTTTCTTCACCTTCTCGCTGGCGAGAGACACCCGAGAGCTACACGAGAAGAAGAAAAATACTCCCACTTGGAGACTGATATATTGACTGCATCACCCACTGACTGCACAGTCTTGTTTCCTCAAATATGATATTTTTCGCCTCTGCAACTCAAAGCTCCTGCCTTCATGCTGAGAAGACTAACTGAAGCTGAGCACAACTCTAGTTTCTCAATAGTAACACCCTTAGTCAACATATCAGTGTCAACATAATTTTGTACCTCCAAGCTCTTTTCTGGGTTACTCATGTTTCTGCTTACAAATATCTCGTCTCTGTTGAAAGCTTTTTGAACAAGTCTAGCTCTGTCCTCTTACTGCCATCAAACTCAGTTTTTACCAGGTATACCCAGTTGTTGTGCAATGTCATCTTTTCGAATGGAAATTCTATCAGCTCCTAAGTTTGATTCCCTAACAGGGAATCTGTCTCCTTCTTCATGGTCAGCTCCCACTTGCTCGAACTTTTATCTTACAAAATTTCTTTATAGCTCCGACTTATGTGGCCAAGCCTGCAATCCCGCAAATCTGTCGTGCTCTTTGCAGCTGTAGTACCAATAGTGTTGAGTAAACATGTAATCATATATAGTGTGTTTATTTTCTTACCCCGAGTCAGTACTAATGCTCATTTGGTAACCTTCTAAGTGTTATCTGAGAACACTACTGAAAGGCCACACTCATTGAGCTACCCAACATAAAGGAGGTTTTTCTTCAACACTGAAATGTGTCTGATATTTTGCAAAGTCCATTTGCTCTTGTTAGAAAGTTCAATATCAACGTCTTCCATCCCTACCATGTTCAAAGCTTTTCCATCAGTCAGATATATCTTCCAAAAGTCATCAGTAATATAATTCCACATTAACTCCTGGTGGGAAGATGTATGGAAGGAAGCCCCTGAATCCAGTATCCAGTCATCAACAGAGCTGTGAAATGTCAGCAGAAGTGCATCCTGTATTTTTTTCGTTACAACATTCGCGTTATCATTCTTTTTCTTCTTGGGATTCCTGCAGTTGCTTTTTATGTGACCAATTTTGCAACAATTTTAGTAGGTTGTCTGTTGGCCAGACTTTGATTTTAATCTTTCTCTTTTGATTTCTTGTTCTGTAATCTCCCTCTGGAATCAACAAACAATGTGAACTTGAATCCGAAGTTTCGTCAGAATCTTTCTNCTTCTTCTTGGGATTCCTGCAGTTCCTTTTTATGTGACCAATTTTGCAACAATTTTAGTAGGTTGCCTGTTGGCCAGACTTTGATTTTGATCTTTCTCTTTTGAGTTTTTGTTCTGTAATCTCCCTCTGGAATCAACAAACAATGTGAACTTGAATCCGAAGTTTCGTCAGAATCTTTCTTGTGCATTTTCTTAGCCAAAATCAAATCACGAATATCATCATATTTCAATCTAAATTTACCTGCAGAACTATTAATTGTCATCCTCATGGCTTCCTAGGTAGTTTTTAATGAATCCAACAATATCAGCGCACATATCTCATCATCAAAATCAATTTCCACAGACCACAATTGATTTATGATGATATTAAAATCATTTAGATATTGAGCGACATACACACATTCTGTCATCTTAAAGTTTAATAACTTTTTTTATTAAGTCCACATTGTTNCAGGTAGTTTTTAATGAATCCAACAATATCAGTGCACATATCTCATCATCAAAATCAATTTTCACAGACCACAATTGATTTATGATGATATTAAAATCATTCAGATAATGAGCGACATACACACATTCTGTCATCTTAAAGTTTAATAACTTTTTTTATTAAGTCCACATTGTTCTTTATTGATGACTTTTCATCTATACATGATAAAGTTGTCATGAGATCTACAGTAGTCATTTCCTTGATAACGTTGTGTGCAACGGACCTTGACAGAATCAATCAAATAAACCCAAAACTTGTCGATCTAACATATTCCATTCTGCCTCGTCCATCTTCTCCGATCGCTTTCCCAGTAACGGAAGATGAAGTTTCTTCCTATAGAGGTAGTCTTCTTGCTGCATCATTCAGTAACTAAAATTTGTGTCATTAAAATTCTCGATCCCCAATGTCATCACTTCACCTCCGTCTATCGTTCTTCCTTAGATCCGAACCAAGTTCTGATACTAGTTTTTGTGAAAAAACAACGACAATAAATCAAAAAATGGAACGAAAAAATTCACAAAACAGAAATAAGAGGAACACAGATTTTGCATGATTCGACGAATTGCCTATGTCCATGGAGCTGTAGATGATTTTATTACTTTGAGGATGACACTCATCGATCACCTCGATGATTACAAGAAAATAATTCTCTATCTCCTCCTCTCTCTCTCTCTCTCTCTATCTTCACCGTCTCTCTCTCTCTCTCTATAAGCTGAGGCCGCCTGAGAGCTACACGAGAAGAAGAAGAATATAAAAGAAAAGCAGTTTTCTTTTTTGCCGTAAGTTTCACACCAAACGATCAAATAAGGGAGCATCTACTATGCGATATTTAATTCTTCTATAAACTTAATCATCTTCTCGTAAACACAAAGGTATTTATAAATCTTTTTTTAGACCCATTAAGGAAAAACTTAATTGTAAATATCCCTTATTCATATTCCTGGCTTTAATCGTGAAATCTGGAGAAACGTTGGCGGAAGGATAATTAAGAAGGGCTAATTAATATCATAATTAACACCTTTAGTTATTACCAAAACTTCAGTGGACTTCAACAGGTGGGTGGCAGGCAGCGGTGGCTGACTGCGACGGTGGTAGCAGATGACAGCAGACGCCTACAACTAACAGTGGCATAATTAAAACCTTTAAGTTCTAAAGTTCGACCAGAAAAAAAAAATCAGCTTAAATTTATTCTAGTATTTAATTTTAATTTATTTAAAGATATTAAATTTTAACGAATNAGATATTTTCGAACAAAAAAATTAGACTTGCCCGAAAATAGGGGGGCAACTGATACACCATCAACAAATTTTGATCATCCGACACGAATCTCAGTGTAATTTTTTGAACAAAAAACTTTCAAACTTTGATTAAGGGTNTGATATTTTCGAACAAAAAAATTAGATTCGCCCGAAAATAGGGAGGCAACTGATACACCACCAATAAATTTTGATCATCCGACACGAATCTCAGTGTAATTTTTTGAACAAAAAACTTTCAAACTTTGATTAAGGGTCATTTAGAGCTCCAATTTCAGCAAACTTATAGTCAAACTGATCAACTCGATGAGGCGGACCTAATGATATGAAAGTCAGTCCAATTCGAGTCAAATCAAGTCTGGATCAAGCCATTGAACAACTATTGGAGGATTTACAGAGACATTTGAAAGGTCAAATGAATGTCGAATATAGCGAGTTCAAATCGAGCGTCTCGACAAGACAAATCCAACGAGCCTAAGATTGCTCAATTCCGACATCGTTAAGGCACTCAGTTGTCCATCAAACGTCATCCGATCAAGGGAAGCTCTCCGGACCGTCTAATCAAAATGGTTGATATTCCTACATTAATTGCACTCAAAACACTATAAATAAAGCCTCACCCCTTACATGAGAGGGGAGAAGCTTAAGAGAGAACTTGAGGCTTTGAGAAGTAACTCAAGTCCAAGATCATCCTCACCATCGTCAATCACCGTTGACCACCACTGATCGTTGACCACCACCGCCGACCTTTGTCTACCACCGCGGCCACAGTTGATCGCCGTCGATCACCGCTGACCTCCGTCAATCATAACCGATCATCATCGATTGTCGTTAACAACCGTCGACCTCCATTGAACACCGTTAACTAGACGTCGTCAGTCGACGTTGTAACCTGGAAAGCTAATAATCCTTTCCCGTCTGTGGGACAAGTGACATCTGTAATCATCAACTTATAGTGAATTTTTACAACTGGGCCATACTTCGTGATTTTTCCCCTTTACGGGGTTTCAACGTAAAAATTTTTGGTGTCATCACAGCTTGATTCATTTTCTTCTGAGTGCGTGTTGAATCCTTGCGCAACGCTAAGACGANTAGCCATTAAACAACTATTGGAGGATTTACAGAGGCATTTGAAAGGTTAAATGAATGTCGAATCTAGCGAGTTCAAATCGAGCTTCTCGACAAGACGAATCCAACGAGCCTAAGATTGCTCAATTTCGACATCGTTAAGGCACTCAGTTGTCCATCAAACGTCATCCGATCAAGGGAAGCTCTCCGGACCGTCTAATCAAAATGGTTGATATTCATGCATTAATTGCACTCAAAACACTATAAATAAAGTCTCACCCCTTACATGAGGGGGAGAAGCTTAAGAGAGAACTTGAGGCTTTGAGAAGTAACTCAAGTCTAAGATCATCCTCACCATCGTCAATCACCGTTGACCACCACTGATCGTCGACCACCACCGCCGACCTTTGTATACCACCGCCGGCCACAGTTGATCGTCATCGATCACCGCTGACCTCCGTCGACCACAACCGATCAGCATCGATTGTCGTTGACAACCGTCGATCACCGTCGACCTCCATTGAACACCGTTAACTAGACGTCGTCAGTCGACGTTGTAACCTGGAAAGCTAATAATCCTTTCCCGTCTGTCGGACAAGTGACATTTGTAATCATCAACTTATAGTGAATTTTTACAACTAGGTCAGGCTTCGTGATTTTTTCCCTTTACGAGTTTTCAACGTAAATTTTTTTGGTGTCATCACAGCTTGATTCATTTTCTTCTGAGTGCGTGTTGAATCCTTGCGCAACGCTAAGACGATAATCCATTACTCTACCGCCGCGAATTTTCTAGCACGCATCAAGGATCATTTGAGTTGTCTTCACCTTCATAATTATGACTCTCATTTACTAACGTGGTGTGTTGGAGGCCAAACATGAACTCTCGTGGCAACAACTCCTCCAAACATTATATCAAGTTTTTCTTATAATTCAGGATCTACACCAACATATCTAATTTTTTGGCTTCATGCAATATCTATAATAAAAAAAAAATGTAAATGTGAATATTAGGTAGGTACTCATGCATATGTATTTAAAAAGATGATGACTAAGTTTTATCTTTACTTTTTTTTCTTTCCACCACTTAGGCTGAGGCATCAATAGTATTTTTAGTTGTCCTAGCCTAGCCAAGTTGCACATTGGTTTAACTCCCACATCTTCAAATCCCTTTCATAAGCCATCCCATTTATTTTTTAACTAAGTCATATAAATATTCACTCGCAAATTTTTCCTTACATTGTTTAATTACATTTTGCCACCCTTATTTATTAAAATACATGATAGGCCGATTGCCGGTCTATATCTCTTGAAAGCATATATCACAAAACATTATCTTAATATCTCTCACTAAATTAACACATATATCATCTTTAGATCCTTTTTCACCACAAAAACTATGTAATATGTTGAAATGTCACATAACATATCAAACTTACCAACACCTAAATGACATACTTTTGCANTTGTTTCATCACAAAACTATGTAATATGTTGAAATGTCACATAACATATCAAACTTACCAACACCTAAATGACATACTTTTGCATGATACCGTAAGAAAATTATGTGAGCTTAAACATAAATTTTAAGACATATCACACGACTATGATGTATTTACATATCTAACACCTAAATAGCACAATACTATTTGATATTGCAAGAAAATATTGAGAGAAATAATATCTAAATTTTCGAACATACCACTAGGGGTGTAAACGATCCGAACACAAGCGAGCCCAGACTCAGCTCGTGTTGGACTCGTTTATCTGTTGAGCTCAAAAAGTGTGCTTAGCGAGCCGAACATGAGCCATTCACGAACAAAGAGTCATTTTGACAACTCTAATCACGTAGCCATCAGATGTTAAGGATTGGTCATTTGAATCTAATTTAATAATTTTTATTCTATTTTCTTCATTAATACTTTTAATTGAATATAAATCTTTGTAACCTTGTAGTCAACTAAAATTTTAAAAATAGATTACTCATCAAAGATATCTATATAATTGATTTGTAGTATTTCGAGCCAAAACGAGTCGAACACGAACGAACAAATATTTGTTTGTGTTGTTCGTGTTCGGTTTGTTAACTTAGCGAACGAGTCGAACACGAGTTGTTCGCGAACAACGAGTCGTTTTGACAGCTGTACATACCACACAATTCTAACGCATTTACATATCTAACATGTAATAATAATTAAGATTCAACACAGAAAGTGAGGTGAGCAGCATATACAGATGCTGTTGGAATATAATATTTTTTGGACTTGTTCCTTGTTTATTTATTATATATCATGATATACATCATACATATATAAATTATCACTAATTAAACATCATATAGAAATAATAGGGCTTTTTACATATAGACCGCTCAATGTTTTAAATATAATGAATTAATCACTTCTCCTTCGAAGGGAAATTAAGTTGTGAGCAGTTAAAATGTAAATTTTAAATTTAGGCGGCCTAAATGTTATATTTAAAAATTTTAATGATTGATACCTTAAAGTCCCATCATTAGGGCTGTCAATACGGCTCGTTGTTCGTGAACAATTCGTGTTCGGTTTGTTAAGAAGTTCGTGTTCGGCTCGTTCGCTAATTTAACGAGCCGAACACGAACAAATATTTGTTCGTTCGTGTTCGGCTCANACGCAAATGGTAACATGCATTTGTAATTAATTCCATGTTTTCTTTTTCTTTTGAGAATTGCTGTTTGATGTATGTCCCTTTTGTTATTTTTGAACTGCTTTCTGCTTGTGATAACCCTATTCCAAAATTTTATATGAAGCCTTAAAATATGCGCAATAAGCCTGATAATTAGGATCGACTGTTGTTTAGTAGATGACTATTAAATTATTTGTCAAACTTTTTCATTTACACCAACTCACTGAAGATTACAACAATAACAACAAGAAGTCTTTATCCCAATAAGTGGGGTTTGCTACATGAAACCTTTTTATCCATTNTGACTGTTGTTTAGTAGATGACTATTAAATTATTTGTCAAACTTTTTCGTTTACACCAACTCACTGAAGATTACAACAATGACAACAACAAGCCTTTATCCCACTAAGTGGGTTCAGCTACATGAAACCTTTTTATCCATTGTGTTCTATATTTTCATTTAATTTTAATAAATTAAGATAATTTTCTATACAATATGCCCAAGTCTTTTTAGGTCTACCTTCGCCTTTCTTAACATAAATCAGATCTAAAACATATACTCTCCTAATCTAATCATCAAATGGTCGACATTTAATGTGACCAAACCATCCGCCACTAGAACTACACCAATCCCTATCACAGATATATTCATTTCACATTTTGTCTCTAAGTGTAAAGCCACTCATCCACCTAAGCATTCTCANGTGTAAATCCACTCATCAACCTAAGCATTCTCATCTCGACAACACTTAACTCAGTTTTATGCTTCTCTTTTAAAGGCCAATATTCAACCATAGAGCATTGCAGGTCTCACCACCATCTTATAAAATTTTCTTTTTAGTCTATGAGCTACTTTTCTATCACACAATAGACCCTAAGCATTCCTCCACTTCAACCAACCAACTTGAATTCTACTAATAACATCCCCATCTATAGATCCGAGATATNCAGAGCATTGCAGGTCTCACCACCATCTTATAAAATTTTCTTTTTAGTCTATGAGGTACTTTCCTATCACACAATAGGCCCTAAGCATTCCTCCAATTCAACCAACCAACTTGAATTCTACTAATAACATCCCCATCTATATCACCATCAATTTGAACAATAAACTCGAGATATCTGAAGCGTTCACACCTTTAAATAATTTGATCACCTATAGTTACAACTCTGTCTCTAGAGCTACTACTACTAAAATTACATTCCATGTATTCAATTTTATTTCTACTCAAACAAAGGCCTTTACACTCCAATGTAGACCTCTATAATTCAAGTTTTTCCTGAGCATTGTCTCTAATCTTGTACACGAGAAGAATATCAACAGCGAAAAACATACACTAAGATTCATCCTCCTGTAAATGTCCAGTAAGAGCATCTAAAACTAAAGCAAAAAGATATGAGCTTAAAGCCGATCCCGGATGTAGTCCAACTGAAATAGAAAAATATTTGGTTAATCCTTCTTCTGTTCGAACACAAGTAACGACTCTAATATACATATCTTTAATGATTTGAATATAATTCATGTCAACACCTTTCTTCTCTAGAACTCTTCAAATGATATCTCTTGTTTTCTAAATCAATAAAAATCATATGTAGATTGTCCTTATTCTCTTTGAACTTCTTCATCAAGCCTCTCAATAAATGCATTGCTTCCATCTTAGACCCGTTCGANAATTGTCTCTAGTCTTATCCACGAGAAGAATATCAACAGCGAAAAGCATACACTAAGATTCATCCTCCTGTAAATGTCCAGTAATAGCATCTAAAACTAAAGCAAAAAGATATGAGCTTAAAGCCGATCCCGGATGTAGTCCAACTGAAATAGAAAAATATTTGGTTAATCCTTCTTCTGTTCGAACACAAGTAACGACTCTAGTATACATATCTTTAATGATTTGAATATAATTCTTGTCAACACCTTTCTTCTCTAGAACTCTTCAAATGATATCTCTTGGAACTTTATCGTAAGCTTTTTCTAAATCAATAAAAATCATATGTAGATCGTCCTTATTCTCTTTGAACTTCTCCATCAAGCCTCTCAATAAATGCATTGCTTCCATCTTAGACCTGTCCGACATAAATCCAAATTGATTATTAGAAATTTTTGTAATATGTCTTAACCTATGTTCAATTACTCTCTCCCATAATTTGAAAATATGGCACGTTAACTTAATTCCTCTATATATTTCACACTCTTGTGCATTCCCTTTATTCTTAAAAATGGGGACCAAAATACTCTTCCTTCACTCCTCAATCATCTTTTTAGTTTTTAAAATAATATTAAAGAGTTTAGTAAACCAAGAAACTCCTAAAATTTCTGTATGTTTCCACACTTCAATTGGGATATCATCAGGTCCTATAGACATTCCAACATTGATTTTTCTTAAAGCCTCATCAACTTCTTTTTCACTAATGCGACGGTAAAAATGAAACATTTTATTAACGATATTATAATCACTAAAGTCGATCATTTTTTTCAAAAACTTCATTAAAAAGTTTATCAAAATAACTCACTCACCTATGTTGAATATTTTTTTTTAAGAAAAAATATTTTTTGATTTTCATCTTTAATACACTTTACTTGAATTAAATTTTTTACTTTTCTTTTCTTTTTGTTTGGTTAGTTTATACATATATGTTCCACTCTCTTTAGTATTCAATCTATTATAAAGATTACTAAAAACAAAATTTTTAGTGCCACATATTGTTCTCTTAGACTCCTCACCGACCATTTTATATTTTCCCTACTTTTCTAAGCTTTTACATTTAAACCAATGTTTATAACATGATTTCTTATATTTTATCGTTTCTTTAACATTATTATTCCACAAACTATTTTTATTTATATAAACTTTTTCTTTTGATCCAAGTACATCTTTTGTCACTTGTTAATAGTGTTTGTTACTTTATTCCACATAGAATTTGTTTCTTCATAAACATCCCAAGTCTTGAAATATTAAAGTTTACTCATAAAAATAATTTTATTTGTGTATTTTAGGTGTCATCATTTAATTCTATGACAATGATTCCTAATATTTTTTTATTTTACAATTCTTCATCTTATAATCTAAAATTAATAATCAATGTTGAGTACTTAAATCCTTATTTAGAATGACTTTACAATCTTTATATTCTCGACGATCTCTTATTCTCATAAGAAAAAAAATCAATTTGTGTTTTATTAAATCCATTCTTTTAAATAATAATATGCTTATTTCTTTTATTGAATAAAATATTATGAATAACAAAATCATATGTTAAAGCAAAATCTAAAATGGCTTTACCTTTTTCATTAATCACACTAAAACCATAGCCACCTTGAATATTTATAAAATCGTCTACCACTCTACCGACATGTTCATTTAAATCTCATCCAATAAAATTTTTTTATTTAAGAGGTATTATTTGTATTAAGTCTTCTAGGTCACTCCATAATTTTTTTAAAAACCTGTATCTAAAACCTACTTGAGGAGCATAAACACTTATAATATTAAAAATCTTAGTATCAATAATAGTCTTAAGGGCTATAATTCTATCTTCATTTCTTTTAATTTTTACAACATTATCTTTCAAACTCTTATTTATAATTACACTTACACCATTTATAGTGCGACTCTTACCTGAATACCAATGTTTAAAGCCTAAGTTATCTATCTCCTTAGCTTTTTCTTCAATACATTTTGTTTCTTGAATATATAAGATATTTTTCTTTATAAGAATCATAATATCAACTAATTCCATTAATTTATCTATGAGAGTGCCCTTAGTCCAAAATCGTATTCTAATATTAGTTTCATAGACTAACTTCTTTACCCGCATCCGTCCATAGTGTGAAAATTCTTGCTTATTTGACACAACTTCCAGGCGTCGGTGTAGTGGTCCTTGCACACTTTTCACTGTATTCAGACCATACAACGAGTCGTTTCAAGGGGACGCCCTAACATTTACACAATAATCAAAAGGATTCGTGTCATAATTTTTCGTCAAATTTTACATTGGTTGTCGACTACGTAACACGACCCTCCATTTTTCACTGAAGATTACAAAATCCGATAATTTACCATCCTTGCTTTTTGCATTTGTTTTTCTTTAATTTTAGCATAGATCATTTGTTTTTGTCAATTTTCATTTCCAGCGTTGGTTATTTGATGCTAATGTTTAAACTGATATATCTGATGTATCATGTTATACAGGATTTAGCCTCACAGATTTCTTTGGAAACAGATCCGTTAGTGCTTTTGCCAAAGATTGTAGCTTTGCTTTATTTGCAGGTCAGAAAGCTATGCTTGCCTTCTTATGTTTATATCCCTGTAAATCCCCAAGTTCAATATGGATATTATTTCATCATTTTACTTTAATAATGGGCTCTAGTTATGGTCCCGTGTTCTGTAGGTACACAACAAGGCCCTTCAAACACCTAGAGAGGCCATAGCTGCTCTGATTTCTCGACTTANACTCAGTCATCTTTTAGTTTTTAAAATAATATTAAAGAGTTTAGTAAACCAAGAAACTCTAAAAAATTCTATATGTTTTCACACTTCAATTGGGATATCATCAGGTCCTACAGACTTTCCAGCATTGGTTTTTCTTAAAGCCTCATCAACTTCCTTTTTACTAATGCGACGATAAAATGAAACATTTTATTAACGATATTATGATCACTAAAGTCGATCATTTTTTTTTAAAACTTCATTAAAAAGTTTATCAAAATAACTCACTCACATATGTTGAATATCTTTTTCTAAGAAAAAATATTTTTTGATTTTCATCTTTAATACACTTTACTTGAATTAAATTTTTACTTTTCTTTTCTTTTTGTTTGGTTAATTTATACATATATGTTTCACTCTCTTTAGTATCTAATATATTATAAAGATTACTAAAAGCAAAATTTTTAGTGTCACGGATTGTTCTCTTAGACTCCTCACTGGCCATTTTATATTTTCCCCTCCTTTCTAAGCTTTTACATTTAAACCAATATTTATAACATAATTTCTTATGTTTTATCGTTTCTTTCACATTATTATTCCACCAACTATTTTTATTTATATAAACTTTTTCTTTTGATCCAAGTACATCTTTTGCCACTTGTTAATAGTATTTGTTACTTTATTCCACATAAAATTTGTTTCTTCATAAACATCCCAAGTTTTGAAATATTAAAGTTTACTCATAAAAATAATTTTATTTGTGTATTTTAGGTGTCATCATCTAATTCTATGACAATGATTCATAATTTTTTTTATTTTACAATTCTTCATCTTATAATCTAGAATTAATAATCGATGTTGAATACTTAAATCTTTATTTAGAATGACCTTACAATCTTTACATTCTCGACGATCTCTTATTCTCATAAGAAAAAAATCAATTTGTGTTTTATTAAATCCATTCTTTTAAGTAATAATATGCTTATTTCTTTTATTGAATAAAATATTATGAATAACAAAATCATATGCTAAAAAAAAATCTAAAATGACTCTACCTTCTTCATTAATCACTCTAAAACCGTAGCCACCATGAATATTTATAAAATCGTCTACCACTCTACCGACATATTCATTTAAATCTCGTCAAATAAAATTTTTTTATTTAAGAGGTATTATTTGTATTAAGTCTTCTAGGTCATTCCATAATTTTTTTTAAAAACCTGTATCTAACCTACTTGAGGAGCATAAACACTTATAATATTAAAAATCTTAGTATCAATAATAATCTTAAGGGCTATAATTCTATCTTCATTTCTTTTAATTTTTACAACATTATCTTTCAAGCTCTTATTTATAATTACACCTACATCATTTATAGTGCAACTCTTATCTGAATACCAATTTTTATAACTTATCTATCTCCTTAGCCTTTTCTTCAACACATTTTGTTTCTTAAATATATAAGATATTTATCTTTATAAAAATCATAATATCAACTAATTCCATTAATTTACCTGTGAGAGTGCCCATAGTCCAAAATCGTATTCTAATATTAGTTTCATAGACTAACTTCTTTACCCTCATCCGTCCGTAGTGTGGAAATTCTTGCTCATTTGACACAACTTTCGGGCGTCGGTGTAGTGGTCCTTGCACATTTTTCACTGTATTCAGACCATACAACGAGTCGTTTCGAGGGGACGCCCTAACATTTACACAATGATCAAAAGGATTCATGTCATAATTTTTCGTCAAATTTTACATTGGCTGTCGACTACGTAACACGACCCTCCATTTTTCACTGAAGATTACAAAATTCGATAATTTACCATTCTTGCTTTTTGCATCTTGTTTTTCTTTAATTTTAGCATAGATCATTTGTTTTTGTCAATTTTCATTTCCAGCGTTGGTTATTTGATGCTAATGTTTAAACTGATATATCTGATGTATCATGTTATACAGGATTTAGCCTCACAGATTTCTTTGGAAACAGATCCGTTAGTGCTTTTGCCAAAGATTGTAGCTTTGCTTTATTTGCAGGTCAGGAAGCTATGCTTGCCTTCTTATGTTTATATCTCTGTAAATCCACAAGTGCAATATGGATATTATTTCATCATTTTACTTTAATAATGGGCTCCTGTTATGATCCGGTGTTCTGTAGGTACACAACAAGGCCCTTCAAACACCTAGAGAGGCCATAGCTGCTCTGATTTCTCGACTTAAAGTAAGCGCTAACCTATTCTTGATCCCTTAGGTTCTTTGATAATTGTGCTTTACTAACATTGCTTTGAAAGGTTGAACCTTAATTGAATTGTTTAACACAAAATTGGAAACAAATATACCTGCTAACAAGTGCTTTTTGTGTCAAATGCTGGCCTAATGTAGAATGGAGGAAAGGAAACGAACTGAAATTATCTGCCAAACATATCTTGATATTGCTTGAAAAAGTTTTGATGTGGCTGTATCCATACACACACGTACAAGGGCCCAAGGTTATTCAATTTTGAAAATTTGAAGGCATTAAATGCCGAACGCTCGATCTATGATTTGATAAATTAAAATGAATTATCCGATTGAGTGCTTGGAATTTTTGGCTAAATTCAGTAGAATGTCAATTTTTTTACCCTCATTTTTCACATGAAAGGAGAATCTTAACTTAAGCTCGGAGAACTTGTGGACATGAAGAAGTCTTGAACTCTGTTAGATGACCAATGCCGACCACCATCAACAATCACAGTCACCTGACTATATCACCTGACCAACATCACATGATTATCGTCATTCGACAACAATCTGTGACCAGTATTGTTTTTTCACCATCACTATCATCCAACTTTCATCCCCCGATCTCCCTCTTTACCTCTACCTTGAATTGACTCCATTGCTTTGTAATACTATTTTCTCTATGTAGCGGAAAGAATGGACCTTTTTAATCTCAACTACTTTAGATTATTTCTCTCTGTCTTCCTCACAAGTGCAAACACACATGCATGTGAAGCTGCAATAATTATAGAGTTTTTCCATGTTGACGGCAAAGGACGGTTAGGCCTTCAAAGGGTTTTTGGTCGCCCTATTTGGACCATTACATGGACCCCCCAGCATTGTCACCCCTATATGCTTTAGCTTTCAATAGTTATGGGCCGTCCATGGATGCTGACATATTATGAGGAGCTTACTAGCAGATCTATGTGTAATTTACTTGCAGCAGAAACATGCAGCTTACTTTAGCTGCTAATGGAAATGAGGCTATTTGGATGATAAGATAAGGTTGCAAGCACATTGGTGGTTTTCTGGCATCAGATGAGGAAATAGTTGGAAGGAATTCACCAGAATGGATCAAANGTCTAATCCGATTATCATTTCTCTTGCAGAAGCTACTTTTCTGAAATTGTAAGATCTTTAATTTTATTAGCCAAATCGAAACCAAGTTTAGAAATCTTAGTTCTAAGAGCTAATAGTTGGGTTTAGTAGATTAATGCCTGACGGGCCTTTTTTCACACATAGTGAGTGTTTTATATTACTTATCTTAAATGCCATTTAGTTAAGGCTTTTTTGGGATCACTTATATTTTTTGTTTTTATTTTAATAACGTGTTTGTTTATGACCTTTTTTTGCATGTTTTTATTTTGGGGCATTTACATACATCCACCCAGTTCTTACATATTTACATATGTAACACCTAACTTCAATTTTTACATTCATACAGCCCAAATCTTTTTTATCACATAAAAAATACCACCATTTTCATATTTTAAAAGTGAAATGCACCTCTTTATGCAACAGGGAAGCTGTGATTTTGAAAATTGAAGTTTAGGTGTTAGATAATGTAAATACATAAGAATTTAGTGGTATATCTGTAATTCTTCCTTTTATTAGTATCATTTGTTTTGATTTCTTCACAATTCTATTTACTTCTTGATGGTTGCTACTACTGTTACCAAGCAAATAGGCCACACTAGACAACTCGTTACCTTCAGCATATTTAAAAACAGCAATTTTATATATCAGGAGCCAAGTAGAACGTAGGACACCAATTGTCACAACAGTACTAGCAAACCAAATCAGTGAGTTTAGCAGCTTAATTGTCCAAAATAAAGAAACCTGACGTATTCTTAATCAAGAATCGGAAATGACTGAATTAGGGATGAGATGGAAGTAAAATAACCTGCAGCCAAAAGTCATATTTAAAGAGGCTATTAAAAAACTATAGAGCTCCTTTTGCTCTTTTAAAAATAATCATCAAATGCATGGAACATACAATAGCAAAGAAAATAATGAAGACAGATACCATTTAAAATCATGGAGCAGAAAATCATACTGAACCGGGGGGGTTCAACCGGTTAAATTGTGAATTGGTCCTGCAACTGCTTTGTTCCATAGTTATCATTGATCAAACTATCGCTCGGTTCATTTTATGAAAATGTCACCATTTTTATATGGCGAAAACTTAAATCTTGATATAAAAAATTATATTATTTAAGTAATATATAGATAATTTAACATTTATTGTGTCATCTAGTTCNAGAGTAGAAAATCAAACTGAACCGGCGGGTTCAACTGGTTAAATTCCAATTGGTCCTGCAACTGCTTTGATCCATAGTTATCATTGATCAAACTATCGCTCGGTTCATTTTATGAAAATGTCATCATTTTTATACGGCTAAAACTTAATCTTGATATAAAAAATTATATTATTTAAGTAATATATAGATAATTTAACATTTATTGTGTCATCTAGTTCAACTCATAATTATATTCCAATTATAACTTTTTTGAGTTCGATGCTTAGGTTTTTTTTTAATACTTAGATAATAACATTGCATTTCATTGGTATTTTCAATAAATTTAGACTTCAAGGTTTAGTTAACTATTTTTTAATTCACTAAAGCTATTATTCTATCTTTGATCTTTGAAATAATTAATGAAATTANTTTTTAAAAACTTGACAGATAATAACATTGCATTTTATTGGTATTTCAAATGAATTTAGACTTCAAGATTTAGTTAACTATTTTTTAATTCACTAAAGCTATTATTCTATCCTTGATCTTTGAAATAATTAATGAAATTAAGATGGGTTGAAGGTATTATCATGGGATTCAACAATATAGGTGTACTTGTGAGGGAATTGTATCAACATGGAAATTGGTAGCTTGGCACATCAATTTGTTAATTAACTCTTGATTTGCAATTCTTCTATTTTATTGTTTATTTCTTGTTTACTTCATTTATTCTGAATTGGTTTTGGATTGATTTATCTCCGAGTCAAATTCAAGCATATCCAAAATTGATCATTTTGAGTTTAATGATGACTTGTTTGTATGACTTGTTACACATTGCATAAATTGGCGTTGTTTTATTTATTAATGATTGTTTCGTGTTCGTCAGCTGATCTTTTTGCTCACTTGCTAAAATAGGAAGAAGATTGCACCGCAGACAGGATTTTAAGCAACCAGGAGTATCTGGAGAGCAAAAATGGCGAACTAAAGGCTTTGGTTCTGAAAAACATGAATTCTGAGACTTAGCGTGCGACCTTAGAAATGCATGTTTCTTCTTATTACTCACTGATGTTGCATACGGTTATGTTTATGAGGCAACGAAATGATTTGAGATTAATAATTGTTCCTTTTTCAGAAGCTTAATATTCTCACTGCATTTATACATTTTTATGGACAAAGTTGTAAATGATCATATTTAACTCATATAATTAGAAGATAGGAGCATTAACATACTTACCACTATATTTGCACATCTAACAACTGAATTTTAATTTTTTTGTTTAAGTATATTTTTTTTCACATAATTGAGCCAACCCAAATTTTGCTGTTTTTAATGTATTAATTTTGCTAAAATATTACTAATGATATAAAAACTAGCAAATAAATGGCATATATTGGCATCTAATGAACACAGTTTATGTAATTATCTCACGCATACACGGATTTACAACATTTCCCAAGTCAAATTCCGTCCTTCTTTGGTTGCTCTGCTAAAAGCATGGGCTATAACTGGCTAAAAAGCATAAGATGTGCTGTGATTCCTAAGAAACAAAAATTATAAAAAACTCGCTGAAAGNCTCTATATTTTGCACATCTAACAACTAAATTTTAATTTTTTTATTTAAGTATATTTTTTTTTACATAATTGAGCCAACCCAAATTTTGCTGTTTTTAATGTATTAATTTTGCTAAAATATTACTAATGATATAAAAACTAGCAAATAAATGGCATATATTGGCATCTAATGAACACAGTTTATGTAATTATCTCACGCATACACGGATTTACAACATTTCCCAAGTCAAATTCCGTCCTTTTTTGGTTGCTCTGACTAAAAGCATGGGCTATATAACTGGCTAAAAAGCATAAGATGTGCTGTGATTCCTAAGAAACAAAAATTATAAAAAACTCGCTGAAAGNCTGAGGGAATTGTATCAATATTGAAATCGGCACCTTGGCACATCAATTAGTTAATTAACTCTTGATGTGCAATTCGTCTATTTTATTGTTTATTTCTTGTTTGCTTCATTTATTCTGAATTGGTTTATTTATTAATGATTGTTTGCTTCATTTACTCTTGATAACTTGTTTGTATGCCATCTTACACATTGCGTAAATTTGCGTTGTTTTATTTATTAATGATTGTTTCGTCTTCGTCACCTGATCTTTTTGCTCACTTGCTAAAATAGGAAGAAGATTGCACTGCAGACAGGATTTTAAGCAACCAGGAGTATCTGGAGAGCAAAAATGGCGAACTAAAGGCTCTGGTTCTGAAAAACACGAATTCTGAGGCTTAGCGTGCGACCTTAGAAATGCATGTTTCTTCTCATTACTCACTTATGTTGCATACGGTTATGTTTATGAGGCAACGAAATGATTTGAGATTAATAATTGTTCCTTTTTGAGAAGCTTAATATTCTGACTGCATTTATAAATTTTTATGGACAAAGTTGTAAGTTGTAAATGATCATATTTAACTCATTTAATTAGAAGATAGGAGCATTTACATACTTACCACTACTCTATATTTGCATATCTAACACCTAAATTTTAATATTTTTATTTAAGTACATTTTTTTCAGATAATTAAGCCAACCCAAATTTTCTTGTTTTTAATGTATTAATTTTGTTAAAATATAAAATTTGTGCTAGGCTTATTAATGATATAAAAACTAGCAAATAAATGGCGTATATTGGCATCTAATGAACACAGTTTATGTAATTATCTCACGCATACACGGATTTACAATATTTCCCAAGTCAAATTCAGTCCTTTTTTGGTTGCTCTGACTAAAAGCACGGGCTATAATTGGCTAAAAAGCATAAGATGTGCTGTGATTCCTAAGAAACAAAAATTATAAAAAACTCTTGAAAGAAAAACAAATAATTGCACAACTAAACAATGACACATTATACATCAACAAGCGCCCGACTGATCGGATAACCCAAAGGAGCTATTCTGATGATTGCTGGTTCTTTGGCTAACTTCATGAACATACCAAGCTATTTGTCGGCTCCCAAGGCCTATATCTCCTTCGAACCAACCTTTGAATAATTTTTTATTCATGGCTCGAATCATAGCCTTCATGGTAGGTCATTACTTCAGTCGGTGGAGCTCGAATCTGACGGATGCAATATGTGGTTTCTTCGGAGCTCATTGTTGCTCAGTACTTAAGCCTAATATCCCAAGAGTTTGACTGCATAAAAAAAAGCCAGTAGTCAAAAACATAATAGTAGAAAAGAGAAATAATAGGGGATTTACATCCATACCACTCAACTCCTATGTATTTACCAATCTAACAGCTAAATTTCAATTTCTACATTGATGCCACCTTGTACAAACATGAGAAAAATGCATTTCACATTTTAAAAATTAAAATAGTAAGAGTTTTGATTTGATATGAAAAATACACATACACACATACATTCTTATTATTTTATAAATTGTGCTGCTCGCCGTGGTTCTTTGGTTGACATCTACGGAGTCAATTCAAAGTCCATTGGAGTCACAGATTCGAGCCCGCCTGAGTGCGTCTAACTTGCAACACAGGATCGATTTGTTAGGCACGTGTGTGGTTGGGTATATATATATATATATATATATATATATATACATTCTAAAATCGTATGTGTAAACAATATTAAGGGTGCAACACATATCTTTTAGAAATCTGATATACCTTCAAAAGTATCATCGAAATAGTGTAAATAACATTTTAGTTCCCTCTATCTTTCAAAAACTCAAACACTTTCACATACATCTCTAATAAAAAAAATCATTACCATTAACCAAATTAAAACTAATGTAGGAATGCAAATATTTAGTNACCAAACATCTCTAATAAAAAAAATCATTACCATTAACCAAATTAAAACTAATGTAGCCATGCAAATATTTAGTCCCTTGGCATACTAGAACATAGATTTTGTGTGTAAATGAATATAAGTTTTATTAGATCCACTCTTATAAGTAATAATATGCTTATCTCTTTTCTTAACTAAAGAATTAGAAAAATCATACACCAAAGCAAAATCTAAAATGATTCTATACTCTTCATTAATCACACCAAAATCATAGCCACCACGAATATTTCTAAAATCTTACACCACTCTAGCAACATGTCTATTTAAATCCCCTCCAATAAAAATTATTTCTTCAAGAACATCATTTGTATTAATTTTTCTAGATCATTCCAAATATTTTTTTGAACTTATATCTAAACTTTAGAAACATAAGCACTTATAACATTAAAAAATTTCAGTATCAAAACAATCTTTAAGGCTAATTCTATCTCCAAGTCTATTAATTTTACAACATTATCTTTCTAACTCTTATCTATAATTACATCTACACCATTTCCAATATGGCTCCTACTTGAATGCCAAAGTTTAAAACCTAAGCTATCAATCTCCTTAGTCTTTTCTCGAACCCATTTAGTTTCTTGAATACATAAGATATTTATCTTCCTATAGACCAGAATATCAACTAAATTCATTAATACATGTATGCATATATAGCTTATTTAACAAATAAACTAAAGATCATAATCAAATCTAACCCTCTTTAAAAAAGACTCAAATATTAACAGTTAATGAATGAAACACTAGGTCTCAAAAGTCATCATTCTCCTTCTGCTTTTATTTATTTTTTTTAAATTTTTTATTTTTTGATCCTCCTAGCGTTCATTGGTTCATTTTGTATTGTTCAAAAGAATAGTTGGTGGGTATGTTAGATTGGCAAAAGTCTCCAAACAAAAGGTTCTGGTTTGGCTCCAATAAAATGTCTCACAAATAGGGCCAGATTTAGATGAAAAATTTAGTGACTATTATCCTAATCTTAAACCACAAGATATTCCTTTGATCAATTTTTGAATTAAACTCTTGTGGAAATCAATCACATTTTCATTAATCAGTACAATGCCAATTTAAATATGAGCTAAGCATAATTTAGCATAACAATTAAAAGTTTATCATTATAGTTGATTCCAAATGCTGAAGATAGGAGATAGAAAACAAAAAGAGATCAAAGTTCTCCAACCAACATTTCATCAAAGGCCTCCCCAGTTTGAATTTGTAAAAAGAAAGGGTAAATTGTAAGAGAAAAAGAAAAAAAGATATGAGAAAAAAGAATGGAAGGAAGAGGTGACACCACTCTCTAATCAAAAGAATTAACCCCATTCAAGGCATTCTTGGAAGTATCACTTAACTGCAAACACTTCTAGCTTTCATTTACATACTGGAAATACAAGCGAACACACAGGCAGATAAATTTTCAAATAAAAGCTATTTCAACTGCCGTACGACGTGAAAAAATCAGTAAAATACCTTGACAATGAGCTTCTAGTGTTGGGCTGATTGGCATAAGTAGTGAGGGGAGTTCTCATTTCAGGATATTTATTTAAGGCGCCCTCAAGTTGTTGAGCAGGTAGCTGTATCCAAGAAGATAAATAAATAAATAAATAAAATAATAAAAAAAAAAGTCAGACATCCTTTTCAAACAAGGGCATGTAAAAGAGAAAGAATGGGAAGAAAACACAGTAAAAACCTGAAGCAGGACATTAAATGAATGTGGCATTGTCTGAGAAACACATTTCAGAAATCCAACCCATAGCTTTGGCATCCTCCAAATCTATATGATCATAAAAAGCAAACTGAATTAATTGAAAAATCCTGTACAAAAAGTAATACAACAGGAATGATAATTACTGACAATTTCTTTAAATTCAGAAATCAGACAGAAGAGCTAATACAAGCAACCATGCATTGGAGGGGGGTCTTCTTACCTGTCTACCAACCAGACGAGAAAGAATTCCCATCATGAATTCAACCTGCACAGAAAGAAATATAGTAATTGTTAGGTAACAATAGAAACTAAACATTAATTAAACACCAAGATCAACTTTTACGAGTTTATCTATTCAACCAAATGCTCCCCTTTACATGAAAGAAATGCGAATGAACGCTAAATGAGTAAAAAAATAATTAAAATATTAATAAAAGTGTTTAGTCAACATCCCATGTGCAGTTAATGCATATACAAGAGAAATAAAAATTGAAAGATCTCAAGTTGTTGTAATAGTTCTTTTAGGATTAAATTAAAACTACCAATTTTGTTATGATAGAAGCAACAACAACCACTCTCAAGACAAAAATTTAATTTTTCGATGCAATAAGCCATGGAATGCCTGTACACCGAAAAGAGAGCAATTGCCCTAACAAGATAAATATTTCAAGATAATGACACCAAAAAAAAAAAATAATGATACAGAGAAGGTCAGCATGGCCAGGTTTAACAAAACAAAAATCATTAATTTTTTTTCTCCAAGGTTCAGGTTCGAGCATGCTCTAGTGCTTGGCGCTAAGCATTTATCCAAGAATGACATGCTTCATAATCGTATTCACTCTTTCTTGCTAGTTTCTGGCATTAAAGCCTAGGGGTGTTAGTCTCCTGTTCTTCTAGCTTTAGATTGTGGCTCAAAGCATATGTTCAGCGGACAGCTTGAACACTGTCATTTCAGCTTGTAAACTTTTGCCCTATCTATTCGTCATCAAGCTGGATCAGAATTAAGATATTTTGTAAGATTAAGCGTAAGTTTTGAGATGATAGAGTAAACCACAAACCAAAAAACCAAAAAAAAAAAATAAATTAATAATTCATAAATATGCCATAAATCATAATCTAAAACTTTTTCACATTCTCCAACATTAAAGTGTATGTAAGCTAAGTGATTTTTCAATCTTTTAACACCGCCAACAATTCACTTATAAGAGACTTTATAGTTTAAGGAGACTGCAATGTCTGCACTTTTTTGCACCTCCTAGTTTTTTTAACTAGACATCATATTTTCAGGTTGGATCTTTTTTTCTAGCATGATATACTATAAAAATATACTAACTAATTCTAATAATAATAAAGATCTAGATAAATAAACAAAAAAAAAAAACTAAATAAAAAAAATAATAATCAACAGAGAGCAGGAAAAAAAACATTAAAATAAATAAAANTTTTAGAAATCTGACACACCCTCAAGCATCATCGAAATAGTGTAAATAACATTTTAGTTCCCTCTATCTTTCAAAAACTCAAAACACTTTCCCATACATCTCTAATAAAAAAAATCATTACCATTAACCAAATTAAAACTAATGTAGGAATGCAAATATTTAGTNTCGCTGAAAGAAAAACAAATAATTGCAAAACTAAACAATGACACATTATACATCAACTAGCGCCTGACTGATCGGATAACCCAAAGGAACCATTCTGATGATTGCTGGTTCTTTGGCTAACTTCATGAACATACCAAGCTATTTATCTGCTTCGAAGGCCTATATCTCCGTCGAACCAACCTTTGAATAAATTTTAAAATTATTCATGGCTCGAATCATAGCCTTCATGGTAGGTCATTACTTCAGTCGGTGGAGCTCGAATCCGATGGATNACATGCCTAACAAATTGATCCCACGTTGCAAGTCAGATGCACTCAGGCGGGCTCGAATTTGTGAGCCTAATGGACTTTGAACCGACTTCGTAGATGTCCACTAAAGAATCACGACGAGCAGCACAATTTATAAAATAATAAGAATGTGTGTGTGTGAGAGAGATGCATTTTTTAAAATATGTGAAACGGGAGCATACAAGGTGGCATCAATGTAAAAATTGAAATTTAGGTGTTAGATTGGTAAATACATAGGAGTTGAGTGGTATGGATGTAAATCTCCCTATTATTTCTCTTCCTGCTATTATGTTTTTGACTATTACTTTTTTTATGCAGTCAAACTCTTGGGATATTAGGCCTAAGTACTG
>JXCR01141921.1:59345-75376 GCA_002079205.1 Phalaenopsis hybrid cultivar
AAAAAAAAAATCATTAATTTTTTTTCTCCAAGGTTCAGGTTCGAGCATGCTCTAGTGCTTGGCGCTAAGCATTTATCCAAGAATGACATGCTTCATAATCGTATTCACTCTTTCTTGCTAGTTTCTGGCATTAACGCCTAGGGGTGTTAGTGTCCTGTTCTTCTAGCTTTAGATTGTGGCTCAAAGCATATGTTCAGCGGACAGCTTGAATCATTTCAGCTGGTAAACTTTTGCCCTATCTATTCGTCATCAAGCTGGATCAGAATTAAGGTATTTTGTAAGATTAAGCGTAAGTTTTGAGATGATAGATGAGTAAACCACAAACCAAAAAACCAAAAAATAATAAAGAATAAATAATTCATAAATATGCCATAAATAATAATCTAAAACTTTTTCACATTCTCCAACATTAAAGTGTATGTAAGCTAAGTGATTTTTCAATCTTTTAACACCACCAACAATTCACTTGTAAGAGAATTTATAGTTTAAGAAGAATGCAATGTCTGCACTTTTTTGCACCTCCTACTTTTTTTAACTAGACATCATATTTTCAGGTTGGATCTTTTTTTTCTAGCATGATATACTATAAAAATATACTAACTAATACTAATAATAATAAAGATCTAGTTAAATAAANCTGTGCACCTCCTACTTTTTTTAACTAGACATCATATTTTCAGGTTGGATCTTTTTTCTAGCATGATATACTATAAAAATATACTAACTAATACTAATAATAATAAAGATCTAGTTAAATAAACAAAAAAACTAAATAAATAATAATAATCAACAGAGAACAGGAAAAAAAAATTAAAAAAAATAAAAACTCTAAATAATAAAAAAATAAAAAAAAACTAAATAAAAAATAATAATCAACAGAGAACAGGAAAAAAAAACATTAAAAATAAATAAAAACTCTAAATAATAAAAAAATAAAAAATCATATTAAGAACAAAAAAAGTTAAAAAATAGTAATGTTTCAAAATAAATCTTTTAAAAATAGTTAAAAGATAAACTAATATAAATTTTTTTAAGAAATAAGAATTCAAATTTTTAAAAAAGTAAATAAAATTTTTAAAAATAATTATAAAACTAAATAAATATTTTAACAAAATTAATAATTTTTTCCTAAAACAGAAGAAAAAAAATCTTACAGATTGCTCACAATCGCTTGCAACCCTACCTGCTCATACTTGTATGCATCATGTTTGCNAAAAAAAAATCTTACAGATTGCTCACAATCGCTAGCAACCCTACCTGCTCATATACTTGGATGCATCATGTTTGCCACTCTCATTCAACTCTCAATTCTAACCATAAATAAATAAATAAATAAATAAGTTGAAACCTGTTATAAGCTATAATAGGTATATTACAATATCATGAAAAAAAAAAAATTCAATTCTTATTATGTTAAAATTTGATGTGTACCTCTTAATTAAAAAAAATATATGAACTTATGGGTTGTTTGGTTGCAAGCAATGAGAGTGTATTGCATCTCTTTCACCCACATTTCAATTTTTTAGTTGGTTCGAAGAAATAAAATACAAGACCTTTGTTCAAGGTATTCCTAATAACCCAACAAAGGCTTTCTATGTGACTTCAATGTTCGATTGAATCGGGTGAATTCTGANATTCAATTCTTATTATGTTAAAATTTGATGTGTACCTCTCAATTAAAAAAAATATATGAACTTATGGATTGTTTGGTTGCAAGCAATGAGAGTGTATAGCATCTCTTTCACCCACATTTCAATTTTTTAGTTGGTTCGAAGAAATAAAATACACGACCTTTGTTTAAGGTATTCCTAATAACCCAACAAAGGCTTTCTATGTGACTTCAATGTTCGATTGAATCGGGTGAATTCTGATACACGAGTGTCAGCATCTATCGACCTTTGCAGTCCCCTTCCCTACTCATTGGAAAAAGTCGCCAGTCTTCAAATCCCCCTTTGCAGCCTCCACCCTCTGCAGCCTCAGCTTGTTGCCCTTCATCAGCTTTCAAAGGCACTGAATATGCATAAACCCTCCAACCTTCACAGCTCNAAAAAAAGTAAATAAAATTTTTAAAAATAAATATAAAACTAAATAAATATTTTAAAAAAATTAATAATTTTTCCTTGAACAGAAAAAAAAATCTTACAGATTGCTCACAATCGCTTGCAACCCTACCTGCTCATACTTGTATGCATCATGTTTGTCACTCTCATTCAACTCTCAATTCTAACCATAAATAAATAAATAAGTTGAAACCTGTTATAAGCTATAATAGGTAGATTACAATATCATGAAAAAAAAATCAATTCTTATTATGTTAAAATTTGAGGTGTACCTTTCCATAAAAAAAATATATGAACTTATTATGTCAAACGCCACTAAAGTGTATCTCAAGGGTGGTGGAGATCGGTTAGGTGGAACAAAATGTTTGGCGGGGTTGGCCGCAACAAAGGAATGCTAGTGACATTAAAAGGGAGATGCAAAAATGCAGGGACAACAAATATGGTGGTCGTCCTGGGTGATGGCAGTGAGGAGTTGGTGTGAATAACGGCGGAAGGAGATGTTCACTGGTTGTTCTGAGTGGCAGCAACACGATGGAAGGGCTGACATAGCAAGAACAAGAGACGGTTTGGGTGTCCGCAATGCCGGAGGAAGGGAAGATGACTGAGAGGCTGGGGCTGCAAAAAACATATATCAGAATGTTGTTGCGGGCGACTGCAGTAAGATACGACGATCTGGAGAGGTGTGGGAGGATGTGGAAGGGGAAGGGGAGAGATAAAGTTAGAGCATAACCCAAACCATCAGATACAATCCTCAAAGAAAAAAATGGAAGGTGGCGGCTGTCCGGACAGAAATTTGAAGTCTGAAAGACAAAAACTGACCCTAACCAAAGCAAAATAAGTCTATATATATAATGAGGAATAGTAGATAGAATATGTAAGAAATAAAAATAGAAAGGTAAAGAAAAATGGAGGTAGACAAGGAAAATGCTAGAAAAAGAAGGGCTAGACAAGGCAATGAATCAAATAGAAAAAATAGACCGAGATGCTGTAGCAATTACAATACCGCATCTTGGTAAAATCCCGTGTCAATCTCCCGGGTTTGGAGGTGAGCTTCGACTTCATTTGTTGAAACTTTAGGGTCCTTGTAGTATAAATAAAGTTAGGTCCACGACATTGAACGTAGAGGAAGCATTGCAGTCTAATGACGCAGGTTGATCTTGAACGCGTTTGTTATTCCACAACACGTCTTGATAGAATAAATATGCATCATTTTTTGGCATGTCTCAAGCTGGAACTGCATAAAGATGTAGGTTTCCACAATGTAACTCTCGAGCCCTTCAGTTTGGAACATTCTGCTTCCACTTCTTGTACTCAGTTGAATGTAGATGATAAACCAACATGGGAGCAGAGATCAACACTTGGGTGGACTCTGTGTCAGGCTGTACCATTCTCACTGACAACCAGTCACGAGAGGCATCTTCTTAACTGATCTGGATCCCACTGAAGAATTTTTCTCTATGTCAAGCTCCTAATATAAATTTTACGGTTAGGATTCATCCCTCCTATCTTGACAACTGTGATGAGTACTGTGCTGAACGGAATCTAACATGTGAATAAATCCATGTAATCTTCTCAACATGACATAAAAAGGTCACATTTCTGAGGTGTTGGACCTCTCTCAGTACGAAAAACTCAGGAATGAGTATATAGGTTTACATGGTATGAAGTTCTCTAACATGAGGTTGTCATGCTTCTCGTGTCAGTTCCTCGAACTCAAGACTACCCTGGGCACTCATCGTGAATTTGATTGGTTTAGCTAAAACTGTGCAATTTTTTTCTCCTCAGTTGGAAGTCGGTCCTCTGTGTTCTCACCATCTTCAGTGTCTACTGTGTAGGGCTGTCAATTTGGCTCGTTGTTCGTGAACAGCTCGTGTTCGGCTCGTTCAGCAGCTCGTGTTCGGTTCGTTCGTTAAGCCTAACGAGCCGAACACGAACAAATTTTTAAGCTCGAAATGTNCCTATTCTCAAAAAAAATCAATTGCTTCTATGAGAAGGAAGGTGATACCGGAGTTGATCCAAAGCACACAAGGAAAAATAGATAATATTACTAAAATAAATAAACGGTTACAACTAACACACTTGAAAGAGGAAATACAATANTTATTCTCAAAAAAAATCAATTGCTTCTATCAGAAGGAAGGTGATACCGGAGATCCAAAGCACACGAGGAAAAATAGATAATATTACTAAAATAAATAAACGGTTACAACTAACACACTTGAAAGAGGAAATACAATAACACGACACAAGCAAACGCCACTAAAGTGTATCTCAAGCGTGGTGAGGATCGGTTAGGTGGACCAAAATGTTTGGTGGGGTTGGCCGCAACAAAGGAATGCTAGTAGCATTAAAAGGGAGATGCAAAAATGCAGGGACAACAAATATGGTGGTCGTCCTGGGTGATGGCAGTGAGGAGTTGGGGTGGATCCTGGTTGTTCTGGGTGGCAGCAGCATGGTGGAAGGGCTGGCATAGCAAGAACAAGAGACGGTTTGGGTGTCCGCAATGCCGGAGGAAGGGAAGATGACTGAGAGGCTGGGGCTGCAAAAAACATATATTATAATGTTGTTGCGGGCGGCTGCAGTGAGATACGGTGATCTGGAGAGGTGTGGGAGGATGCGGAAGGAGAAGGGGAGAGATACAGTTAGAGCNTTGGGGCTGCAAAAAACATATATTATAATGTTGTTGCGGCGGTTGCAGTGAGATACGGTGATCTGGAGAGGTGTGGGAGGATGCGGAAGGAGAAGGGGAGAGATACAGTTAGAGCATCACCCAAACCATCAGATACAATCCTCAAAGAAAAAAATAGAAGGTGGCGGCTGTCCGGGCATAAATTTGAAGTCTGAAAGGCAAAAATTGACCCTAACCAAAGCAAAAGACGTCTTATATATAATGAGGAATAATAGATAGAATATGTAAAAAATAAAAANAATACAATCCTCAAAGAAAAAATAGAAGGTGGCGGCTGTCCGGGCATAAATTTGAAGTCTGAAAGGCAAAAACTGACCCTAACCAAAGCAAAAGACGTCTTATATATAATGAGGAATAATAGATAGAATATGTAAAAAATAAAAATAGAAAGGTAAAGAAAAATGGAGGTAGACAAGGAAAATGCTAGAAAAAGAAGGGCTAGACAAGGTAATGAATAAAATAGAAAAAAGAGACTGAGATGCTGTAGCAGTTACAGTACTGCATCTTGGTAAAATCCTGTGTCAATCTCCCGGGGTTGGAGGTGAGCTTCGACTTCATTTGTTGAAACTTCAGGGTCCTTGTAGTATAAAGTTAGGTCCACGACATTGAACGTAGAGGAAGCATTGCAGTCTAATGACGCTGGTCGATCTTGTACGCGCTGTTATTCCACAACACGTCTTGATAGAATAAATATTCATCATTTTTTGGCATGTCCTGAGGTGGAACTGCATAAAGATGTAGGTTTCACAATATAACTCTCGAGCCCTTAAGTTTGGAACATTTTTTTTCCACTTCTTGTACTCAGTTGAATGTAGCTGATAAACCAACATGGGAGAAGAGATCAACACTTGGGCGGACTCTGTGTCAGGCTGTACCATTCTCACTGGCAANCAAATAGAAAAAAGAGACAGATGCTGTAGCAGTTACAGTACTGCATCTTGGTAAAATCCTGTGTCAATCTCCCGGGGTTAGAGGTGAGCTTCGACTTCATTTGTTGAAACTTCAGGGTCCTTGTAGTATAAAGTTAGGTCCACGACATTGAACGTAGAGGAAGCATTGCAGTCTAATGACGCAGGTCGATCTTGTACGCGCTGTTATTCCACAACACGTCTTGATAGAATAAATATGCATCATTTTTTGGCATGTCCTGAGGTGGAACTGCATAAAGATGTAGGTTTCCACAATGTAACTCTCGAGCCCTTAAGTTTGGAACATTCTTTTTCCACTTCTTGTACTCAGTTGAATGTAGCTAATAAACCAACATGGGAGAAGAGATCAACACTTGGGCGGACTCTGTGTCAGGCTGTACCATTCTCACTGGCAACCAGTCACGAGAGACATCTTCTTCACTGATAAGATCTGGATCCCACTGAAGAATTTCTCTCTATGTCAAGCTCCTAATATAAATTTTAAGGTTAGGATTCATCCCTCCTATCTGGACAACTGTGATGAGTACTATGCTGAACGGAATCTAACATGTGAATAAATCCATGTAATCTTCTCAAAATGACACAAAAAGGTCCCATTTCTGAGGTGTTGGACCTCTCTCGGTACGGAAAACTCAGAAATGAGTATATAGATTTACATGGTATGAAGTTCTCTAAAATGAGGTTGGCATGCTTCTCGTGTCAGTTCCTCGAACTCAAGACTACCCTGGGCACTCATCGTGAATTCGGTTGGTTTAGCTAAAACTATGTGCAATTTTTTTCTCCTCAACTGGAAGTCGGTCCTCTATGTTCTCACTGTCTTCAGTGTCTACTGTGTCATTACCCACCTTTTCAAAAGCGCCCTGCTCAGTGAAACAGATTACCCCCTAGTTGTGCAGTCTAATTCTACATGCCCAAATCTGTCACTTGCAATACTTCCTGGTTGTGACAGATATAGGGATGTGGATTGGTTCCATTTGTCCTCCGCTTTGAATCACTTCACTGTATGATCTTAAGGTTAAATTCTGCCTATAAGATGTGGTGGTTACTTGGTAATGCAGCCTCTCCACTCGTGAAGCTAGGATTTGAATATTATGTTTGTAGTAAGCTGGTAGGAATTGACACTAACTCCCACTTCATGATCAGATTCTTCCGTGGCACAACCAGAACACCACACAACACCTCAGATACAACACTCGAAGGAGAAAATAAATGCTGGAGACTATTCTGACAGAAATCTAAAATATAGAAGGTAAAAACTAACCCTAACCAAAGCAAACAACATCTATATATAATGAGGAATGGTAGATATAATAGGTAGGGAATAAAAATAAAAAGGTGATGGAAAAAAGAGGTAGACAATGAAAGTGTTAGAAAAGAAAAGGCTAGACAAGACAAAGAATCAAATGGGAAAATAAGGGACCGCGGTACTATAACAACTACAATGCCGCATCCCGATAAGCTCCAACGTTAGAAGGCTTGTCTCTATTCTTTTGTGCTCACTTTGTAAATAAAATCTAAACATAAGATCCTTTTTATTTCATTTCATAGCCTCAAATTAGTTGGAAACTAAATTTCGCCAATGTATTTGTAGCTCGGTAATGTTCTTGTATGGTCGTTTCTTTTTCTTTTTTTTCTTTGATGGTGTGTATGCTCTTATCCCTTATTTTGTACTTTGGAAGCCACCACCACCTGACATTGGAGAAGATGAAATTAGAAAATGGCCTTTGAATTTCTTGGAATCAAAGATGCGTGCATGGGTAAACTGAAACCCCTTAAAACTATATATTTCAAAAGTAAATGATGCAGGAGACATGGGAACTCCACACGTTCGAGAACTGAAAGACCACCTGGGCGGAACTCCAGGTACAAGAGATTGCATCTCTGCATCCGGGGTTGGGATCACATTTCACTAGGAGTGCTAAGTCGCGCCTAGGCGTACTTTGGACAGTTTGGTCCAGGAAACCACGAGTCATCTGGCTTTTCCTTTTGGGTTTGGCGCCACTTTTTAACAGTGGGGCCACTCCTTAGTTATCTAGCATTATATATTTGTTGCTCTCGTGTTTCCAGGACAAGCTTTGCATGAGTTTTCTTGAAACAATGCCAACATCTCTCTTTTCCCTTCAAGATTTGTAGCCGACACAATACTACTCTTATCCCTCTGCATTGATAAGACCTTTTCTGATCATGCCTAAGAGCATGTTTTCATATGTTTTGCAACTTTTACCTCTTAGCTTAATGCAATATGCACACCTTCACGGATGCATCACACTCTACCTCGAATAACTGATTGAAATCTGATAATGCCACTACTGGTGTCTGGGACACTTTCTCATTGAGTGCACCAAACTATTCTGAGCTGCCTTTCTCCACTAAAATTTGCCTCCCTTCAAAATTTTGTCAGGGGGGCGGTATTTGTAATGAAGCTTTGATGAATCCTATAAAGTGACGCTAGTCCTAAAAACTATCTCAGCTCAGGAATGATTGTGGTGTAGTCCAGCTTACAAAGGCATCCATTTTTGCCAAATCCATCGAGGCGCTTTCTCTATACATGATATAACCCAAAAAGCATATGTGGTCTATCATGAAATGACANCTGGGACACTTTCTCATTGAGTGCACCAAACTATTTCGAGCTGCCTTTCTCCACTAAAATTTGTCTCCCTTCAAAAACTTTGTCAGGGGGGCAGTAATTGTAATGAAGCTTTGATGAATCCTATAAAGTGACGCTAGTCCCAAAAACTGTCTCAGCTCAGGAATGACTANTTTTTGTCAGGGGGGCGGTATTTGTAATGAAGCTTTGATGAATCCTATAAAGTGACGCTAGTCCCAAAAACTGTCTCAGCTCAGGAATGATTGTGGTGTAGTCCAGCTTACAAAGGCATCCATTTTTGTCAAATCCATCGAGGTG
The DNA here is from genome assembly GCA_002079205.1 of Phalaenopsis hybrid cultivar. Lineage (NCBI taxonomy): Eukaryota > Viridiplantae > Streptophyta > Magnoliopsida > Asparagales > Orchidaceae > Phalaenopsis > Phalaenopsis hybrid cultivar. The sequence continues at coordinate 67,932 of JXCR01141921.1, forward strand.
CTTTCTCTATACATGATATAACCCAAAAAGCATATTTGGTCCATCATGAAATGACACATCGTTGGATGGGCATATAATTTCTCTGTGTGCAATACCTCGAACTACTCTCGGGTGCTATAAGTGTTTCTCCTCAGATCNCTGTGTGCAATACCTCAAACTACTCCTCTCGGGTGCTATAACTGTTTCTCCTCAGATCAGTTGTACACCCAAATATTATCAATGTAAACCACCACAAATTTCCCAAGTGAACCCGAAATACCTAATTCATTAACCTCATAAAAGTGTTGGGCACGTTTGAAAAGTTGAAGGGCATAACCGTCCACTCATATAAACCATCCCGCGTCTTGAACACAGTTTTGAACTCATCTTCTGACCTCATTCGGAGTTGGTGATACTCACAATGCAAGTCTATCTTGGAAAAGATAGAGGCTCTGTGCAATTAGTACAAGAAATTGTCCAGGCGATGTATGAAAAACTGATACTTGGTGGAAATCTCGTTGATGACCCTACTATTAATGCAAATCAGCCACGAACCGTCCTTCTTGGGTACCATTAGAATGACAACTACAAACAGACTGGTACTTTCTCTAATCAACGCTCTCACGACAAGTTCCTGCACCTATCATTGAAATTTCTCGTACTCTGCAGGTCTCAATCTATAAGCAAACCAATCGACAACACTGATCCCGGTATGAGATGGCGTGTTGGATGTCCCTCGGTGATGGTAGGCCCTATGGAAGACTGTTGGTCATCAAATCCTAGAAGTCTTGTAATAGTGGTTGCAGTGGTGTTGGTATCCCATTCTCCTCTTTAGTTCCCTCTAATAGGTTTAATGTCAGTGCCACTGGAGCATCCTAGACTGACTACATGAAGGTGGCCCTCGGGACTAAAGCCTCCTCCGCATCCCCTACATCTCTTACATACTTCACAAGTAACAACACAATGTGTTACATGAAGGTGGCCCTCGGAACTAACGCCTCCTCTGCATTCCCTACATCTTTTACATACTTCACAAGTAACAACACAATATGTTCTCATCTTTTTTTTAAAAATAAATATTCTTGAAACCATCGTGTTGAGTTTTGCGGTTGAATTGCAGGATCCCCTCAACAGAATATGACATACGTTCATTGGAACCACATCACACCACAATTGCTCCTCAAACTACTCAATTGAAAATTCTTCCTTCATACCATCCTTTGACTCGTCCTCTACCTCCTCAACGACGCCCTGATCTGAATGTGACAACCCGACTCGTGGGGCAGATGGAGGTTATGTGTTTGTAGTCGTGACACCTGAAACACCTCCTGACAGGTACTGTACTAAAAAAACTGTCCTTTTTTTTGCTTCTTTCCACTATGATATATTTTGTCATTCTCATGTATTGTCTTGTTAGCTCCTCCCAGGGTACCTTCGTCAGTTGCAATAGGTGACTGTTTGACCGAAGGCTGCTACTTGAATGATGATCGTTGCCTGCTCTGTTATCGTTGTATTTTTACCTTCAAGGCTAAAGTTTGAATATCCAGCAGTGCCCAAAACGACTGGCTAATAGCGGGCTTCAGGCTCCTTATGTAGTGGGCTATAGTGTACTCCTTGGCATAGATCAACTTGCATTTCATCTGTATCTGGTCGATCTGAGCAAACTCCACTGAAAGGCCTCTTTGTTGAAGGTGGTGGAGGCTTAGAAACATGTTTTGTCAAGAATGACGTGGAAGGCATTTCCACTACATTGTTCTCTTCATCTTTTACCACTTGGTAATCTTATCACTGTCTTTTGTTTTTGTCTCTGTAAGTTCTCTCACTAAAATAAGGTGCTCTTTTCCAATTTAATAAATGCTAATTTCAGCAGTTTATCCTCTGACACCTCCATATATTCAAAGATTCACTCAACAAATTGTAGTCAGTCCATAAACTCATATGAATCCATACTCTCATTGAACTCTGATAGATGCATTTGGATGTCGAAGTCTCTGTGTCCTCCCTATCTGTGCTCATCTCTCGGCCTCCTCTGATATTGAATTCTGAAACGGCATGGGCGGTATTCCTCATCACTGATATCTTCCATGTGGAACGGATTTAGATCCTTCTCTCGACGGTTAATATCAAGACTCCAACAGGATTGAAAAAAACACAACAAACATCAAAAACCGACTAGGTCCGGGGAATGGTATCCGAGGGAAGAGGCGTCAGATGGGTAGTAGGTGGTAGGTTAGGCTAAAAGGTGGAGGTGGGTGGGTGCAATAGGAGAAGTTGGGGTGGTGGTTGCAAATGCGAATCCTATGGTTGGAGGGGAGAGGGTAAGGGGGGTAGATTCTTGAATGGTTGTGAGTGGGGAAGAGAAGGCTGCATGATGGTTGGAGTATGAGACGCGGGGAAGGAGGTAGAGTTGGAGGCTAGGAGCAAGGGGAAGAAAGGAGGGGAGGGGCTACTCACTAAAATCAATCAAAAAANGGATTTAGATGCTCCTCTCTATGGTTAACATCAAGACTCCAACAGGATTGATAAAAACACAACAAACATCAAAAACCGGCTAGGTCCGGGGAATGGTATCCGAGGGAAGAGGCGTCAGATGGGTAGTAGGCGGTGGGTTAGGCCAAAAGGGTGGAGGTGGGTGGGTGAAATAGGAGAAGTTGGGCTAGTGGTTGACAGATGTGAATCCTATGGTTGGAGGGGAGGGGGTAAGGGGGGTAGATTCTTGAATGGTTGNTCTCCTCTCTATGGTTAATATCAAGACTCCAACAGGATTGAAAAAAACACAACAAACATAAAAAACCGGCTAGGTCCAGAGAATGGTATCCGAGGGAAGAGGCGACAGATGGGTAGTAGGCGGTGGGTTAGGCTAAAAGGTGGAGGTGGGTGGGTGAAATAGGAGAAGTTGAGCTAGTGGTTGACAGATGTGAATCCTATGGTTGGAGGGGAGGGGGTAAGGGGGGTAGATTCTTGAATGGTTGTGAGTGGCGAAGAGAAGGATGCAGGATGGTTGGAATATGAGATGTGGGAAAGGAGATAGATTGGCGGCTAGGAGCAAGGGGAAGAAAGGAGGGGAGCGACAATCGGCGGTTGCAATTGGATAAGGCAGCAGGCAGGTGGTTGGGGAAGTGCTAGTCGACAGATGTAAACTGGTAGGAGAAGCACTAGGAGGGAACCAAAGGAGAATAATTGCCACATTGAAGCAGAATACATCCATAGCACTACTTGTCCTCATATACAACTTGACAATGAGAAAAGAAGCCTATAGGCAGCAATCTGAAAACANAGTCGTCAGATGTAAACTGGTAGGAGAAGCACTAGGAGGGAACCAAAGGGGAATAATTGCCACATTGAAGCAGAATACAGCCATAGCACTACTTGTCCTCATATACAACTTGACAATGAGAAAAGAAGCCTATAGGCAGCAATCTGAAAACATAACATAACCTAACACTAAACTCAGCAAACACATATTAATAGAAAATATATAGGCGAGAAACAAAAAGGATGGGGGAAACTTGGGGCGGTAAGTACCGCCCAAAGGAAGTAGTCGGTCCAGCCACCTGCCGGACTTGAACCTTTGGCCGGTTTAGCCCAGCAAGGTCCCGCATTAGTTGCTTATGAAGCTAACCGCCCAGGCATCACCATCAATGTTACTTGGATAAAAAAGCTAAAGTTGCACCCTCAAAAGGGCTTGTTTTGGTAGAGGATGTGTCACGATGCCAGATGGCTTACTATATAGGGTCTAACAGATTAAGGGTCTGTTTGGGGCAGCTGCAGTTTATCCAGCTTATGCTGATAGACTGCTGATCCAGATAAGTTATTGATCACCAACTGATCCGGATAAGCTGGCTGGTTGTTTGGTTTGTCCATTTAGAAAATAACTAATTTGCAGTTATTTCTGGATAAATAACCATTCTACCCCTGATTTGGATAAATTGTATAGCTGTTTGGTATTTGCGTTTGGAAAACAGCTGATTTGTTGTTGTTTCTGGATAAATGATCATTTTTTTTCCCTTCATTTTTTTTAATTAAGCATGACAAACCAGATAATTGATCATATGATTCTAACAACTATACAAATGAACGCACCATCTTAAACCAAAAATTTTACATAAATCACAAAAGTTTCCAATTTTTTTCTTAGTACTTTTTTTTTCTATGCTTCTTCAAACGAACCAATACCAATGGATAAAAAATCAAGAAAACATATTTTTCTCTCNTTCCCACTAAGAGATGGCTTACTCTATAGGGTCTAACAGATTAAGGGTCTGTTTGGGGCAGCTGCAGCTTATCCAGCTTATGCTGATAAACTGCTGATCCAGATAAGTTGTTGATCACCAGCTGATCCGGATAAGCTGGCTGGTTGTTTGGTTGTCCATTTAGAAAATAACTAATTTGCAGTTGTTTCTGGATAAATAACCATTCTACCCCTGATTTGGATAAACTGTATAGCTGTTTGGTATTTGCGTTTAGAAAACAGCTGATTTGTTGTTGTTTCTAGATAAATGATCATTTTTTTTCCCTTCAATTTTTTAATTAAGCATGACAAACCAGATAATTGATCATATGATTCTAACAACTATACAAATGAACGCACCATCTTAAACCAAAAATTTTACATAAATCACAAAAGTTTCCAATTTTTTTCTTAATACTTTTTTTTTTCTATGCTTCTTCAAACGAACCAATACCAATGGATAAAAAATCAAGAAAACATATTTTTCTCTCTACACAAAAGCTAAAATTTGAGCATGCAGTTGCACTTTTTTCCTCTCCCAAAATATGGCTGAACCAAATCCTAAATTGGTGCAATAGTCAGGATTTCTCTTCCAGAAGGCTGATTAAATCGAAGGGGCTGCATCATATATTTTGGTTCACGCAAGGAAGTTTTGGCCATATGGCGTAAATAATATTTTATAATGAATTGGTCACATTGAAAAGATGGCCAATAAGACGTTTCTTGATTTAAAACTGCGGTTTTATCACAGAACTTCCATTTTTCTGCAAAACTAAAATCATTGATATAAAGTTCTTTTATAGTTGTGAATCCTATGATTTTGGATCGAAGGGAAATAAGGGAGAATTGTTGACTAAAAGCATCTGCAGCCATATGATGAAAAAATGAAACAAATTTAACCCAGTTAGCATGTATTCCCTTAAATTTANCATTGTTGACTGAAAGCATCTGCAGCCATATGATGAAAAAATGAAACAAATTTAGCCCAGTTAGCATGTATTCCCTTAAATTTATTTTAACTGTTAAGTTATTTTTAAGCTTCATGGTCCAATTATAAAATAAATTCATTGGATAATAAAAAATAATTTTCGNGCACCAACATGACGCATTTCTTGAGGTCTACAATGAAGAGGGACGTTTGGCGTCAACGAGCACATGAAGCCCGGAACTTAGCTTTTCTTTTAAATTTCAAGCAAGTTTGGTCTTTTCATATGCCTAGAGAATGTAATAGGGTGGCTCATTTTTGTGCTAAGCGAGCCCTTTCTTGCCTTTTGTTTGATGCATGTAGATGATGAGATTTCTATTTCTTCTATATTTGTAGATGATAGATCACATTTTTTTACATGATAGGTGCATACATGTAAATTTTTTGTAACTTTTGAAATTATTAATCCAAAATGGAATATTTCAAAGAAAGTTCTCTCTAGTTGTTCNGAACTTAGCTTTTCTTTTGAATTTCAAGCAAGTTTTGTCTTTTCATATGCCTAGAGAATGTAATAGGGTGGCTCATTTTTGTGCTAAGCGAGCCCTTTCTTGCCTTTTGTTTGATGCATGTAGATGATGAGATTCCTATTTCTTCTATATTTGTAGATGATAGATCACATTTTTTTACATGATAGGTGCATACATATAAATTTTTTGTAACTTTTGAAATTATTAATCCAAAATGGAATATTTCAAAGAAAGTTCTCTCTAGTTGTTCGGAAAGATAATTAACCATAAGAGTTACAGCCGTGGGAAACTTAAGGCAAGGAAATAAATTTCTTACAAAATAAGGTTAAAAATATCTAGATAATACATTATCTATAATCTAATATCTACCTACTGAAAATTTTACTCCCTCCTACAATAATCGAGCACAAGCACAAAACTTTCAAGCCCACAAATCCCGTAAACGTTGAACCATTGATAAAACATGGTAATTAAATTGGCGTACAAAAACATTACAAGTTAATGCTTCCAATGCATGACCTCAAATAAAGTAAAGATTTCAGGAAGTAAACTTTTTCTTAAATAGTAATGGGTGATAAATGCATATAATAATAAAATTTTCAAATAGGGGGAGAGAGAAAATTTTGAAACTACCATAATAGGGAAAGCATCAATTGTTTGAATAACTGTTCTCATCAAAAGCAGAGGAAGAGGAACTTTATCAACCTAAAAAAGAAAAAACAGATGTCGTGATTGAAGCAGTCATCTCATTCTAAAACTAAATAAATAGTTGAGAATCTACGCATACCAAACTGTTCAAGGATTTTTCTAAAACTTGCTGGGTGAAAACTGTTCGCTGCTCAAAACAAGCCGTGCAAGCATCCGTTATCTGGAGGCATAAAATTTATGCCGAGCCAAGTTTAGCTTTGTTCGGTACTATTCTAATTTTCATTTTAACTACAAATCTGACAACAAACCTTCTTTAAAGCAACCCCATCCTTATCAGGATTGATGTCATGAATTGCATTCAATACTTCAACTGGGGTTAAAGCCGGGCCTGTATGTGCTGAACCCTGTAACACAGAAAATGATAAATTCATGATTTCTCAATATAATGTTAACCATTTCAAACAGTTTTTTTCTTCATAAGATGGTCAAATTTAAAAAATATTACTTAATATACAATAAAAGAAAGACAAAGAAAAAAAAACATGTTTTAACTTGCCAAATAGATTTGATACAAGTTCATCAGTTGACTCACAAAAATTGTGAGAGGCAAATTAATAGGGTGAAAAATAGTAGGGTTAGAGGCATTAATCAAATCAAAACTAACTAATTAACTGGTTTGATCTGTAAAATCCAACAATAGTCTTGGAAATGTTTAAAAGATGCAGCCTTATTTTTACATAAAAAGAACTACAACTTATCTTTAAGAAAAAAAAAATGAAAACACTCTGGATTGATATAATCAACCTTCCCTACTTTTGGTTCAACAATGCTAAAAGAAAAAAAACTTCTCAGGGTTACTTTCATTTGTTTACATAAAAAAAATAATGAGATATTGGCTCCATTCATTATTATCATCTAAATTGTAAAATAAATGTCTGCATTCGGTAGAATGTTTCCAGAAGAGTAAGCACGAGAAGTTAGTAAATTATCACTAGCTCATCCTTGCTTTGAAAAAAAAGAATTCTAAAAAGAATTAAGAGCTGTATCTTCTATTTTTATTACATCGAATCATGTTGCATTGCATTTTCAATGGAGACCTGGACTTTGACAAATAAAAATAGACACGGTTTCCATA
>JXCR01141921.1:76440-122149 GCA_002079205.1 Phalaenopsis hybrid cultivar
AAGTTAGTAAATTATCACTAGCTCATCCTTGCTTTGAAAAAAAAGAATTCTAAAAAGAATTAAGAGCTGTATCTTCTATTTTTATTACATCGAATCATGTTGCATTGCATTTTCAATGGAGACCTGGAATTTGACAAATAAAAATAGACACGGTTTCCATAAAGTAAACAATCCTTAATTTTCCTATAACCGTCCCTAAGTTACTCACCAGGAATTATCATATTAATCTAATTGTACCATACGAGTTCTAAGGATTTTCTCAGAAAACAAATCATCCCCTTTTCAAATAATTCCTACTAGGTAGAAGAAAACGGGTATTTCATTAAAAAACTATTTATCTTGTGATATTTAGAAATTAGATGTTTAAACACCAATAATTTAGGTAAACTGAATTTCGATGCACCCATCAACCCAAGCTTCAAAGATAAATCCTCTCCAGGATAATAGAAGATAGTGAACCATGACCATTTTCAAGTCCTTTAATGTGTAGTAAAAATAGTCTTTTGTGTTGTGTTTTATTAACTTTTATGTTAACTTTATGCTTGTGAAAAATGTACTTGTTATATGCAACAAATAGGTTGGAAGATCCCTTGGAGAATATCATGTCTTGTCTAGTTTAGTGACGAGACATGATATTCATTTACTATGTATTATTTTCTCCCCTGAATTAAGATCTAGGAAATTAAAATGAAATCCATGATTTGTAAATCATAATATCTTAATTTGCATATTGATATGTTAACTTTTTGTGCTTAATTTACTTCCTAATTAGACACTTGAAAAGTTAAAATGGGTTGTGACTAGTATTACAGAAATAGACTAATGGAACGATTAAGTTATCATACACCGTTTTAGAAGAATAGGAATATAACTGCTAGAATAGTACAATCACATTGGTTTAGGGAACTAAATTATAATATGAAGCTCCAAAACTTTTTATGACCTTGGAAGAGGTTAATGAGTATTGATGTTCTTGATTGTCAACAACATTAGATTCAATTAGGCAAGTCTGAATTTCTTAGGTCCAATTTAGATAAGATTCTCTCACGAAAACCTTCCTCTTCAATTTAGTTTAGTATTTTGAAAAATTAGGATGAGTCACTTTAAAAATTCACAAAAAATTCAACACTTCAAGCTATAGCCTTAGGACTCATAAACTAGAAATTTCACATAGCTTGAAAATAAACAAGTTCCCATAAAAGTTCCCAATGGGAACGATGCACAAACTCAAAAATCTGTTTATTATTTGAGTGATACATATACTAGTGTATTTGGCGTGACATCATTTTTCTCATCTCATGATTTTTTATGGCCTAACTTTTTTTTTCTTTTTGTTTATAATGCTATAAGAAAGCTCTGCTATTGTCAGATCCTAAGTTTTAGATGCAAAAAGTGAAGGTTTTCAATACGTAGTTGACAGTCAGTGTAATAATTTGTCAAAAAATTATGACATGAATCTTTTAAATTATTGTCTCGATATTAGGGGTCATTGTATCAGGGCCCGAGAGTAGTGTTGAATAAATAATGATTCTCACATTATGGACGAATAATTGCAAAGAAGTTAGTATATGAATTTAATATTTAGATAGAAATTTGAAATATAGATACTCACAGGTAATTAATAGAATTAGTAATATTATTACTCACAGAACAATATATATCTTATGCATTTCATAAATCAAATATATTGGAGAAAAGGCTGAATATATTGATAGNTCTTTAGTTATGGAAATTCTTATCGGATATTTACAGGACTTTATACCTTGGTGAATGCTTTTCGCTGATGATATCCTTCTTGTGGCTAAGATTAGAGAAATAGTTCTGAAAAAAACTTGTATTGTGGAGGTCAAATTTAGAGTGTAAAGGCTTTAGTTTGAGTATATCTAAAATTGAATACATATAATGTAATTTACTGGTAGAACTAGTAGTGGGGTAGTAAAATAGGTGATCGAGTCATTAAAAGGAGTGAATGTTTTAGATATCTCAGGTCTAATGTTGAAAGTGATGGTGATATAGATGAGGATGTTATCAGTAGAATTCAAGTTGAATGGTTGAGTAGAGGAATGCATGGAGTTATTGTGCGATAAAAAAGTACCTCTTAGACTTAAACAAATTTTTTTATAAGATTGTAGTGAGACCTATAATGCTTCATGTCAAGGAATGTTGGCCTATAAAAGAGAAGCATAAAATTAAATGTTACTGTGATGAGAATGTTCAGGTGAATGAGTGGCTTCGGACTTGGAGACAAAATACAAAAAGAATATATCTGTGAAAGATTTGGAGTAGCTCCAACGACAGACAATATTAGAGAAAGTCGTCTTAGATGGCTAGTTCACATTAAATGTCTACCATCTTATGACCCAGTTAGGAGAGATGTTTTAAATTTGACTTTTGTTAAAAAAAGGTAGAGGTAGACATGNCTTTGACAAATAAAAATAGACACGGTTTCCATAAAGTAAAAAATCCTTAATTTTCCTATAACCGTCCCTAAGTTACTCACCAGGAATTATCATATTAATCTAATTGTACCATACGAGTTCTAAGGATTTTCTCAGAAAACAAATCATCCCCTTTTCAAATAATTCCTACTAGGTAGAAGAAAACGGGTATTTCATTAAAAAACTATTTATCTTGTGATATTTAGAAATTAGATGGTTAAACACCAATAATTTAGGTAAACTGAATTTCGATGCACCCATCACCCTAAGCTTCAAAGATAAATCCTCTCCAGGATAATAGAAGATAGTGAACCATGACCATTTTCAAGTCCTTTAATGTGTAGTAAAAATATAGTCTTTTGTGTTGTGTTTTATTAACTTTTATGTTAACTTTATGCTTGTGAAAAATGTACTTGTTGTTATATGCAACAAATAGGTTGGAAGATCCCTTGGAGAATATCATGTCTTGTCTAGTTTAGTGACGAGACATGATATTCATTTACTATGTATTATTTTCTCCCCTGAATTAAGATCTAGGAAATTAAAATGAAATCCATGATTTGTAAATCATAATATCTTAATTTGCATATTGATATGTTAACTTTTTGTGCTTAATTTACTTCCTAATTAGACACTTGAAAAGTTAAAATGGGTTGTGACTAGTATTACAGAAATAGACTAATGGAACGATTAAGTTATCATACACCGTTTTAGAAGAATAGGAATATAACTGCTAGAATAGTACAATCACATTGGTTTAGGGAACTAAATTATAATATGAAGCTCCAAAACTTTTTATGACCTTGGAAGAGGTTAATGAGTATTGATGTTCTTGATTGTCAACAACATTAGATTCAATTAGGCAAGTCTGAATTTCTTAGGTCCAATTTAGATAAGATTCTCTCACGAAAACCTTCCTCTTCAATTTAGTTTAGTATTTTGAAAAATTAGGATGAGTCACTTTAAAAATTCACAAAAAATTCAACACTTCAAGCTATAGCCTTAGGACTCATAAACTAGAAATTTCACATAACTTGAAAATAAACAAGTTCCCATAAAAGTTCCCTATGGGAACGATGCACAGACTCAAAAATCTGTTTATTATTTGAGTGATACATATACTAGTGTATTTGGCGTGACATCATTTTTCTCATCTCATGATTTTTTATGGCCTAACTTTTTTTTTCTTTTTGTTTATAATGCTATAAGAAAGCTCTGCTATTGTCAGGTCCTAAGTTTTAGATGCAAAAAGTGAAGGTTTTCAATATGTAGTTGACAGTCAGTGTAATAATTTGTCAAAAAATTATGACATGAATCTTTTAAATTATTGTCTCGATATTAGGGATCATTGTATCAGGGCCCGAGAGTAGTGTTGAATAAACAATGATTCTCACATTATGGACGAATAAGTGCAAAGAAGTTAGTATATGAATTTAATAATTAGATAGAAACTTGAAATATAGATACTCACAGGTAATTAATAGAATTAGTAATATTATTATTCACAGAACAATATATATCTTATGCATTTCATAAATCAAATATATTGGAGAAAAGGCTGAATATATTGATAGCATTTATTTTGAACTTTTGTATTCAGATTGGAGTTATATTAGAAATAATGTTGGTATAGTTATAGATAAGAGTTTAAAAAATAATATTTTAAAAATTAACAAAATTAAAGATTTATGGCTCTAAAGATTATTGTTGATACAAAGATTTTTCATATCATAAGTGCTTATGCTCCCCAAGTAGGTTTGGACATGTACAAAAAATATATATATAATGACCCAAAAGAATTAATATAAATGATGTATCTTGAATAAAGAGATGAGCATATTATCATTTATAGAAATAAATATAATAAAACACAAATGGATAATTTTTTAATGAGAAAAATAGATCGTCGAGATTATAAAAATTGAAAGATCATTTCGCGTAAAAATTTAAATACTCAACATCGATTCTTGGTTTTGAATTTTAAGATGAAGGGTTAGAAGATGAAAAATATAGTAAAATATTATCATAGAATTATATGAGAGCACTTCAAAAATTAATATAATTATTTTTACAAATAACTTCAATATCATAAGATTTCAGATGTTTATGAAGTTAATAATATGTGAAATAAAGTAATGAGTACAATTAAACAAATTATTAAAACGTGATTGAAGAATCAAANAAAAAATATAGTAAAATATTATCATAGAATTATATGAGAGCACTTCAAAATTAATATAATTATTTTTACAAATAACTTCAATATCATAAGATTTCGGATGTTTATCAAGTTAATAATATGTGAAATAAAGTAATGAGTACAATTAAACAAATTATTAAAACGTGATTGAAGAATCAAAATAAAAAAAATTTATAAACAAAAAAATTAGTGGTGGTATTATAATGTTCAAGAAAAATAATAAGTTTTGTTATAAAAATCGGGTTAGAAGTATGGATTCATGTTAAGAAAATCTATTATGGNGAAAAAAATTTTATAAACAAAAAAATTAGTGGTGGTATTATAATGTTCAAGAAAAAAATAAGAAAAATAATAAGTTTTGTTATAAAAATCGGGTTAGAAGTATGGATTCATGTTAAGAAAATCTATTATGGAATATATACATTTATTGAAAGGTTTGATGGAAAAGTACACGGAGAGTAAGGAAGATCTACTAATAATTTTTGTTGATTTAGAAAAAACTTGTAATAAAGCTCCAAGAGAAATACTTTAATGGTTCTAAAAAAAAGGTATCAATATTGTTTATACTCACTTTATTAAAGATATGTATATTAGAGTTGTTACTTCGTATGCAAATAGAAAGATTGATCAAGTATTTTCCTATTTCAGTTGGATTACATTAGGGACGGCTTTAAGCCCATATTTTTTTTCTTTAGTTATGGAAATTCTTATCGGATATTTACAGGACTTTGTACCTTGGTGAATGCTTTTCGCTGATGATATCCTTCTTGTGGAAATAGTTCTGAAAAAAACTTGTATTGTGGAGGTCAAATTTAGAGTGTAAAGGCTTTAGTTTGAGTATATCTAAAATTGAATATATATAATGTAATTTACTGGTAGAACTAGTAGTGGGGTAGTAAAATAGGTGATCGAGTCATTAAAAGGAGTGAATGTTTTAGATATCTCAGGTCTAATGTTGAAAGTGATGGTGATATAGATGAGGATGTTATCAGTAGAATTCAAGTTGAATGGTTGAGTAGAGGAATGCATGGAGTTATTGTGCGATAAAAAAGTACCTCTTAGACTTAAACAAAAATTTTTATAAGATTGTAGTGAGGCCTATAATGCTTCATGTCAAGGAATGTTGGCCTATAAAAGAGAAGCATAAAATTAAATGTTACTGTGATGAGAATGATCAGGTTAGCTCCAACAACAGACAATATTAGAGAAAGTTGTCTTAGATGGCTAGTTCACATTAAATGTCGACCATCTTATGACCCAGTTAGGAGAGATGTTTTAAATTTGACTTTTGTTAAAAAAAGGTAGAGATAGACATGAAAAAGAATGAGGCATGTTGTATAAGAAATGGTCTTAATTTATTAGAATTAAATAAAAATATGACATTCAATAGGACACAATGGAAAGAAAAGATTCATGTAGCGGACTCCATTAGTAGGATAAGGGCATGTTGTTTTGTTGTTGTAGTAAAATGGAATAAGGATAATCACACCTCATCCATAAAAAAGAGTTTTGTTTCTTTATAAACAAAACATCCCACATATGGATAGAAAAATTTACTGGATTAACAAAATTTTGAGTTCTTTAGAAATTCTTACCCTGATGGTTGAGTCTTTAACATTTCATTCTCCTTGGTTTAGGGATTCAACACTTTGCATTGAGGATTTGACAACAAAAGCTTGAAAAATTACTGGTAGTTATCTTTATTTTATTATTATTTTTTCCAATTTCAACCATTCTTCGCAACTTCGCTGCATACCCTGATCGCCAACTTTCAAGGTTGATTATAAATCCACTACATCATACACATCACCCTTTCAATCTTCATCATATATTAATTAGAAAAAATATCTTTGTACTGCATCCAAAACAAGAATATATAATGAATTCTATGAAACCTTAATGATGCTGGAGTTAACCCAAATCAGAACAAAAAAATAAATAGTATTACTAAAAGCAAATAAATGGTTACAACCAACACACATGAAAAAGAAAATTAAACACACACGACATGCATAATCATGTTAGGGCAGCTCTCGGGGGATGGTGGTGACAGTTAGAGAACTGGGTGAGGGTGTGGCAAGGTAGGGAAGGGGTTTTTCAGGCTATAGTAGAAGAGCGACAACAATTATGAGTTGTCGAAATGGTCGGGAAGCAAGGGAAGACAGTCCAAACATCGGTGGTTTACTGTTTGGGTCGGTTGGACAGCGGGATATCAACAAGAGGGAGGTGTTGCAGAGATGGTAGCAAGTTAGAATGAGTGGAACAGCTGGTCGAGTGGCTGAAAAAGTAGGAAATAGCCAAAACTGTTGTTTCCGGTCGGCAACAATAAGCAGAAATGACAAATGCAGGGGCGATAAAGGAGTGAGAGTACGGGACAGCCACAGAAGGACCGTCCAGGGGCTTCCGCAACGAGAAGGATGGTTGGACAGAGAATATCCGCAGAAAGACAATGACAAGATTGTTGTCGGGTCGGCCTGCAACAATGGGGAATGCGAGGCACCAATACGGGATGAATGTAGAAAAATGGGAGAAAGATAAACACCACCTGGAGACCAAGATACAACCAAAGCACCACCTAAACACTAAAATATAACCCTCGAAGGGAAGAAGGTACAAAGAAAATGAAAAAAATACTAATCCAAACCCTAATACACACATATATAACAAATGACTAAAAGGGAAAGAAGGATAATAGGAAAGGTAGAATAAGAAGGGACAACGGAACTATTTCAGCGGCCCGACTCTCATCTCCCACTATAGGTATTCAGCGGTACAGTAGCAGCTACAGTACCACAAGAAAACTATACACGAAAAAACTCCCGCGTCAATTTCCAGGGGTTAAGGGAGCTTCAACTTCATTCGTCAAATCTTGTGGCTCCTCATAGCACAAAGTCAAGTTTGCCAAGTTGAGGTAGCGGAGATATTGTTGTCCCCTGGTAGATCGATTAAGTGGGTGTTGTCATTCCAAAGCACATTCTGGTAGAAAATGTATCTACTCTCTTTTGGCACAACCTGAGTTGACACTGTAGATAGACGAGTATTCTCACAAATCAGGTATCGAGCCTTCTCATTTGTAAACTGTTGCTTCCCCTCCTCGTGCTCAACGGAGTGTAGCTGATAAATCAATATGTGAGGATAAATAAACTCTGGGGTGAAATTTGTGGCAGGCTGTAAACTGTTGTAAACTGTTGCTTCTCATTTGTAAACTGTTGCTTCCCCTCTCGTTAGCAACCACTCAGGAGAGACCTTCTTTATAGATAGAACCTAGATCCCATTGAAGAATGTTCTTCCCAATTAAGCTCCTAATACACATTTTAAAGCTGAGATTCATTACTATTGTCTGGACATCTACAGATGGTACCATGTTGAACAAAATCTAACATCTGAATAACTTCATGTAATTATCAAGACATGGCCCAAAAGGACCCCAATTCTGATGTGTTGGGCCTCCCTCGGTAGGGTAAATCAAAAATGAGTTTACAAATCTAAATGATCAAAATTTCTCTTACATGGAGTTGGCATGCCTCCGGTTTTAATTCCTCAAATTCAAAACTACCTTGGACACTCACCGTGAAATCAGTTGAAAGGTGCATTTGGGGCAGCTTATTTGTCGCTTGTACGTTTTCAAAACGCCGTGGAGGTGTTCATTTCGAGTGTTTTACGTGAATTTAAGGAAACGACGTTTTTAAAATGTATTAGACGTCGAACGTGGATACGACCCCGCGTCCCGCGTTTCTGTCTTCCAATCGCGATCTACCCTTCGATCTCCTGCGATTCTTCCCCTGTGATTTGTCTCGCCTGAATCAATTTCGTTTCGATGCAAGAAAAGAAAATCTGCGTAGTTCTCAACCGATTTCCCGTAATTTTCAATTGATTTCCCATAATTCTCAGCTTTGTTGTCATGTTCTTTGTGCTTGGTCGGGCTTTCGCATTCGGAGTAGGAGCGACAGATCTCGGTGTAGGCGGCATAAGGAAGTGTGGATTGATGTTCAATTCAATCTTGTATTGCTATTGACTCCCGGAGAGTTCTTTTAGGTTAGATTTCAGGATCCCTCTGTGATTTTCTTTATTTTATTTGAATTCTGTAAGTTGCATAAATTCACTTTTGAATTGGTTTAGTTTAGTAAATTTTTGGCTAACGACACAATTGAATGATTAAAAACTGCAATTCAGAGATTGAATTTTTTTGTCTGTTTATGTGAATAAGATGTCTGTATATTGATTGTTGTGTTTTTTCCGTTTGTTGCTGAAGAATTTATATTGCACTTCATTTTTATTTGAAGATTTCACATGCAATTATCTGGATCATGTTTCCTTAAATTTGTTTTTCCCTGTCAGTTGATCTATTAGAATTGCTCTTAATATTTATTTGCTCTTAGAACACTACAAGATTTATTGTGTCCTATGCAAAAGGACTACTCTATGGCATGTAAATTTTCTAAAATTTAAGCCTTTATTTTCCGCCCGACATGATATAGATATTGGAGAATATTTGGGCCAATCAAAATTTGTTTGGGATGGATTTTAACTTTGTTGGATTTGCGTTGAGATTGGTACATATATATTAATAATCAAACAATTCATGTATTACAATCATTTGCTAAAGCATGATTCATTTCAAAATTTCAAACTTTGGTTTTTTATTCTTGCATCCAACCATCAACAACGGTTGATGATCTTACGTCGGTAAGAAACATGAGGATGACACAAATTGGCAATGAATATTAGCATCAACGTCAAATATAACCCGCTAACTGTGCCACAAAACTTTGTTGTTGGCAATCATTACTTCCACAGTTTGATGGTTTGAGAAATGCTTGATTAATGTTTTAATAGCCTTCATACTTGTTGTCTCGAGATCTGTCCAAATTTATATGCCTCAATTCCTTTGGATTTTTTTAAGAACAAATTTGACTTATTTTTCATAATTAAATAAAATTATTGAAACTATTATAATTTTGTACTGTTATAAAATGATATTTTTTGTTCTGAACTGNGGAGCCAAAGAGGAATAATTGCCACATTGAAGCAGAAAACAGCCAAAGCACTACTTGTCCTCGGATACAACCTTGACAATGAGAAAAGAAGCCTATAGGCAACAATCTGAAAACATAACATAACCTAACCCTAGACTCAGCAAACACATATTAATAGAAAATATATAGGCGAAAAACAAAAAGGATGGGGGAAACTTGGGGCAGTAAGTCCCGCCCAAAGGAAGGAGTCGGTCCAACCACCTGCCAGACTTGAACCTTTGGACGGTTTAGCCCAGCAAGCTCCCGCATTACTTGCTTATGAAGCTAACCGCCAAGGCATCACCATCAATGTTACTTGGATAAAAAAAGCTAAAGTTGCACCCTGAAAAGGACTTGTTTTGGCAGAGAATGTGTCACGATGCCATTCCCACCAGGAGATGGCTTACTCTACAGGGTCTCACAGATTAAGGGTCTGTTTGGGGCAGCTGCAGCTTATTCAACTTATGCTGATAAACTGCTGATCCAGATAAGTTGTTGATCACCAGCTGATCCAGATAAACTGGCTGGTTGTTTGGTTTGTACGTTTAGAAAACAACTAATTTGCATCTATTTCTGGATAAATAACCATTCTGCCCCTGATTTGGATAAACTGTATAGTTGTTTGGTATTTGAGTTTAGAAAACAACTGATTTGTTGTTGTTTCTGAATAAATGATCATTTCTTTTTTCCCTTAAATTTTTTAATTAAGCATGACAAACCAGATAATTGATCATATGATTCTAACAACTATACAAATGAACGCACCACCTTAAACCAAAAATTTTACATAAATCACAAAAGTTTCCAATTTTTTTCTTAATACTTTTTTTTCTATGCTTCTTCAAACGAATCAATACCAATGGATAAAAAATCAAGAAAACATATTTTTCTTACTCTACACAAAAGCTAAAACTTGAGCATACAGTTGCTCTTTTTTCCTCTCCCAAAATATGGCTGAACCAAATCCTGGATTGGTACAATAGTCAGGATTTCTCTTCCAGAAGGCTGATTAAATCAAAGGGGCTGCATCATATATTATGGTTCACGCAAGGAAGTTTTGGCCATGTGGCGTAAACGATATTTTATAATGAATTGGTCACATTGAAAAGATGGCCAATAAGACTTTTCTTGATTTAAAACTGTGGTTTTATCACAGAACTTCCATTTTTCTACAAAACTAAAATCATTGATATAAAGTTCTTTTATAGTTGTGAATCCTATGATTTTGGATCAAAGGGAAATTAGGGAGCATTGTTGACTGAAAGCATCTGCAGCCATATGATGAAAAAATGAAACAAATTTAACCCAGTTAGCATGTATTCCCTTGAATTTATTTTAAATGTCAAGTTATTTTTGAGCTTCATGGTCCAATTATAAAATAAATTCATTGGATAATAAAAAATAATTTTGGTGTTATAAATCATAGATGGTTGTGTAAATTTTTTCCTCATAATTTGAGTATTTGCATTGTGGTTCATTCAATTTTTTGCTGAAATAAGGAATTGGAGTTAGGCAGAGTAAATTTAAGGCTAACCGATTACATAATGTAAAACACATGTGGTAAAAATCCCCTAAGAGCACTTGCAAAGTAAGATATCGTCAAAATATATCACCACAACATTTCCCATGAACGGAAATAGTAAGAATTTTCCCTTGCCTTGGTGCTTGATACCTCACAGAAAAAAAAACCCAACAACCCAAAGCAAAAACATGGATGCTAAAATTCAGAATACATGCTCGCTTTGGGGTTTATAATTAAAATAAAGCTACATCTCAAAATGAACTCACAGAAAAGAACCCATCTTTTGTTTAAAGTTTATACATAGAAACTGTATAAAATTTTAGCTAAGATCAACCCTCCCCTTATTTTATCAAAACACAAAGCAAGAATAGTAAGAGCTGCAGCTTCGGAAGAGTGAATTCTAAACTGGGACTTGGGATGCCTAAGCAAGATTGTTTGATAAATTAACTTTAATAAGACTCCAAGCTAATATTACCTCCTAGGCAGTAACCATTTAAACCTTTCAGCCATAAAATGACTTCAAAAAATAACAATAACAGCAGTTCATGGAATATTTAAACTTTGGATTGCAGAGAAGAATTTTAACAAGGAATAAAGCGAGAGGAGGTGCAACAAAGACCTTTAGGAGGGTGGATTTGCCACAGCCGCTAAGGACAAGAAGCATCCAGAGATGCCCCGCGGGAACACAAAGTGAACAGTTCTTCAGAATTGGAAACTCAGCTCTGTGCTTAGACATCACAGAGAAGCTCAATCAACTTCCCTTGATAGATATGGCAGGGGATTTGGTATCGAGGAGACTGTCGTCTCCAACCCCGAGTCGGCATGGCCTGCAAATCAAAGAGCTAAGACGACCTAAGAAGAGTGAGAGTGAGAGAGAGAGAAGCACTGATATTGTTCTAAGCTTGAAGCTGCAAGCGCTGCGGCGCCACCTAGGGAGTAGAAAAGCGCTGCTGACATCGCCAAATCGGGAAGAAATTTGCCTCGAAGGCTTGGGCGAAGAAACAGGAGGGAAATTTGACACGCCATCATAGGACTTGTAATTCGAGCAGCGAGTTTCGCATGAAGTTATTTTCAGCGAGGGAAATGTGTCGCTGGTATGCTCGACAGGGAAAAATATATCGAGAAGTTGGTCGATGCCTGAGTCCACCATTAACGAGAACGAGATTCGGATCACCTCTCGTGGTTTCATCCGCTATCGGCTTTAGGTAGAGACAGACGAGAAGAGGAGCTGGGTGGTTCCGTGAGCAAGCGAGGGCACAGGCGTAAAATAAGGGATCAAATGCGGATAGTGAATGCTGACGAAGGGGTTATCCCGCGATCGACTTCTTATTAAAAACACAAAACGCAATTTTGAGATAATCGCCCAAAACACGCGAAACAAACAATGAGACGGTGTTTTCAAAACGCCGTCCGCACTTATAAGCTGCCCCAAACGAGCCCTAAGTGGCTTGCCCTTGGGTAATCATGGAGGTGGAAGATAGGGACCACATTATCACTAATTGTATTGTTTAGAATGATTAAAGATATCATGGCAAGTTGGGAATTGCTACAACTTCCAGGATGCAATGAATAAGCTAAGCAAGGCGCCGAGGAGTGGAGTTCCACAAGCCAGATGCTATTGTTACATTGTCCACCATTGTTGGAGGGCTAGTAATGCTAAATCCCACAACAAAGTCAATGGCGCGCCGAAAATCATTGTCGCAACTATTCTCGAAGCACTTACCAAGACATCGCTTGATCCATTTCGTGAGCTATGAAATGCTAGTCGACCCGTTGGGTTAGTCCCTTCTACCTTTTCCTGGCATCCTCCCTCTCCCAGATGGCTCAAATTAAATGTCAATGGTGTTCTTCTTCCTTCCAGGGCGGTCAACACCAGTATTATCATTAATGATGGGCATGGAATCTGAAAGGTTGCTACCATACACCATTTTGAACAATGAGATAGTGCCCAAGTTGTGTTTCAAGCCATCAAATCCATACAAGAAATTTGCAAAACTATGGATACTTGAATGCAAGGGCATTATCGTCGATGGGGACAACACCAACATGACGCATTTCTTGAGGTCTACCATGAAGAGGGACGTTTGGCGTCAACGAGCACATGAAGCCCGAAACTTAGTTTTTCTTTTGAATTTCAAGCAAGTTTTGTCTTTTCATATGCCTAGAAAATGTAATAGGGTGGCTCGTTTTGTGCTAAGCGAGCCCTTTCTTGCTCTTTTGTTTGATGCATGTAGATGATGAGATTCATATTTCTTCTATATTTGTAGATGATAGATCACATTTTTTTACATGATAGGTGCATACATGTATATTTTTTGTAACTTTTGAAATTATTAATCCAAAATGGAATATTTCAAAGAAAGTTCTCTCTAGTTGTTCGGAAAGATAATTAACCATAAGAGTTACAGCCGTGGGAAACTTAAGGCAAGGAAATAAATTTCTTACAAAATAAGGTTAAAAATCTCTAGGTAATACATTATCTATAATCTAATATCTACCTACTGAAAATTTTACTCTGTCTTACAATAATCGAGCACAAGCACAAAACTTTCAAGCCCACAAATCCCGTAAACGTTGAACCAATGATAAAACATGGTAATTAAATTGGCGTACAAAAACATTACAAGTTAATGCTTACAATGCATGGCCTCAAATAAAATAAAGATTTCAGGAAGTAAACTTTTTTCTTAAATAGTAATGGGTGATAAATGCATATAATAAAATAGGGGGAGAGAGAAAATTTTGAAACTACCATAACAGGGAAAGCATCAATTGTTTGAATAACTGTTCTCATCAAAAGCAGAGGAAGAGGAACTTTATCAACCTAAAAAAGAAAAAACAGATGTCGTGATTGAAGCAGTCATCTCATTCTAAAACTAAATAAATAGTTGAGAATCTACGCATACCAAACTGTTCAAGGATTTTTCTAAAACTTGCTGGGTGAAAACTGTTCGCTGCTCAAAACAAGCCGTGCAAGCATCCGTTATCTGGAGGCATAAAATTTATGCCGACCAAAGTTCAGCTTTGTTCGGTACTACTCTAATTTTCATTTTAACTACAAATCTGACAACAAACCTTCTTTAGAGCAACCCCATCCTTATCAGGATTGATGTCATGAATTGCATTCAATACTTCAACTGGGGTTAAAGCTGGGCCTGTATGTGCTGAACCCTGTAACACAGAAAATGATAAATTCATGATTTCTCAATATAATGTTAACCATTTCAAAAAGTTTTTTCTTCATAAGATGGTCAAATTTAAAAAAATATTACTGAATATACGATAAAAGAAAGACAAGGAAAAAAAAAACGTCTTCAAAACATTAACTTGCCAAATAGATTCGATAAAAGTTCATCAGTTGACTCACAAAAATTGTGAGAGGCAAATTAATAGGGTGAAAAATAGTAGGGTTAGAGGCATTAATCAAATCAAAACTAACTAATTACCTGGTTTGATCTGTAAAATCCAACAATAGTCTTGGAAATGTTTAAAAGATGCAGCCTTATTTTTACATAAAAGAACTACAACTTATCTTTAAGAAAAAAAAAATGAAAACACTCTGGATTGATATAATCAACCTTCCCTACTTTTGGTTCAACAATGCTAAAAAAAAAAAAACTTCTCAGGGTTACTTTCATTTGTTTACATAAAAAAAATAATGAGATATTGGCTCCATTCATTATTATCATCTAAATTGTAAAATAACTGTCTGCATTCGGTAGAATGATTCCAAAAGAGTAAGCACGAGAAGTTAGTAAATTATCACTAGCTCATCCTTGCTTTGAAAAAAACAATTCTAAAAAGAATTAAGAGCTGTATCTTCTATTTTTATTACATCGAATCATGTTGCATTGTATTTTCAATGGAGACCTGGACTTTGACAAATAAAAATAGACACGGTTTCCATAGAGTAAAAAATCCTTAATTTGCCTATAACCGACCCTAAGTTACTCACCAGGAATTATGTTATTAATCTAATTGTGCCATACGAGTTCTAAGGATTTTCTCAGAAAACAAATCATCCGCTAGGTGGAAGAAAGCGGGTATTTCATTAAAAAAACTATTTATCTTGTGATATTTAGAATTTAGATGTTTAAACACCAATAATTTAGGTAAACTGAATTTCGATGCACCCATCACCCTAAGCTTCAAAGATAGATCCTCTCCAGGATAATAAAAGATGGTGAACCATGACCATTTTCAAGTCCTTTTATGTGTAGTAAAAATATAGTCTTTTGTGTTGTGTTTTATTAACTTTTATGTTAATTTTATGCTTGTGAAAAATGTATTTGTTGTTATATGCAACAAATAGGTTGGAAGATCACTTGGAAAATATCATGTCTTGTCTAGTTTAGTGACGAGACATGATATTCATTTACTATGTATTATTTTCTCCCCTGAATTAAGATCTAGGAAATTAAAATGAAATCCATGATTTGTAAATCATAATATCTTAATTTGCATATTGATATGTTAACTTTTTGTGCTTAATTTACTTCCTAATTAGACACTTGAAAAGTTAAAATGGGTTGTGACTAGTATTACAGAAATAGACTAATGGAACGATTAAGTTATCATACACCGTTTTAGAAGAATAGGAATATAACTGCTAGAATAGTACAATCACATTGGTTTAGGGAACTAAATTATAATATGAAGCTCCAAAACTTTTTATGACCTTGGAAAAGGTTAATGAGTATTGATGTTCTTGATTGTCAACAACATAAGATTCGATTGGGTAAGTCTGAATTTTTTAGGTCCAATTCAGATAAGATTCTCTCACGAAAACCTTCTTCTTCAATTTAGTTTAAGATTTTGAAAAATTAGGATGAGTCACTTTAAAAATTCACAAAAAATTCAACACTTCAAGCTATAGCCTTAGGACTCATAAACTAGAAATATAACATAACTTGAAAATAAACAAGTTCCCATAAAAGTTCCCTATGGGAACGATACACAGACTCAAAAATTTGTTTATTATTTAAGTGATACATATACTAAGTGTAGTTGGCGTACACTTCATAGCACCATGACATTATTTTTCTCATGTAATGATTTTTTATGGCCTAAGTTTTTTTTCTTTTTGTTTATAATGCTATAAGAAAGCTCTGCTATTGTCAGGTCCTAAGTTTTAGATGCAAAAAGTGAAGGTTTTCAATATGTAGTTGACAGTCAGTGTAATAATTTGTCAAAAAATTATGACATGAATCTTTTAAATTATTTTCTCGATATTAGGGGTCATTGTACTAGGGCCCGAGAGTACTGTTGAATAAACAATGATTCTCACATTATGGATGATAAATGCAAAGAAATTAGTATATGAATTTAATATTTAGAAAGAAACTTGAAATATAGATACTCACAGGTAATTAATAGAATTAGTAATATTATTATTCACAGAAAAATATATATCTTATGCATTTCATAAGTCAAATATATTGGAGAAAAGGCTGAATATATTGATAGCATTTATTTTAAACTTTCGTATTCCGATTGAAGTTATATTAGAAATAATGTTGGTATAGTTATAGATAAGATTTTGAAAAATAATATTTTAAAAATTAACAAAATTAAAGATTTATGGCTCTAAAGATTATCGTTGATACAAAGATTTTTAATATTATAAGTGCTTATGCTCCACAAGTAGGTTTGGATATATATATATATGTATATTTATATATATATATATATATATATATATAATGACCCAAAAGAATTAATATGAATGATGTATCTTGAATAAAGAGATGAGCATATTATCATTTATAGAAATGAATATAATAAAACACAAATGGATAATTTTTTTTATGCAAAAAATAGATCGTCGAGATTATAAAAATTGAAAGATCATTCCGCGTAAAAAATTAAATACTCAACATCGATTATTGGTTTTGAATTTTAAGATAAAGGGTTAGAAGATGAAAAATATAGTAAAATATTATCATAAAATTATATGAGAGCACTTAAAAAATTAATATAATTATTTTTACAAATAAACTTAAATATCATAAGATTTGAGATGTTTATTAAGTTAATAATATGTGAGATAAAGTAATGAGTACAATTAAGCAAATTATTAAAACGTGATTTAAGAATCAAAAGAAAAATATTTTATAAACAAAAAAATTAGTGGTGGTATTATAATGTTCAAGAAAAAAATAAAAAAATACAAGTTTTGTTATAAAAATTGGGTTAGAAGTATGGATTCATGTTAAGAAAATCTATTATGGAAGATATACATTTATTGAAAGGTTTGATGGAAAAGTACATGGAGGGTAAGGAAGATCTACTACTAATTTTTGTTGATTTAGAAAAAACTTATGATAAAGCTCCAAGAGAAATACTTTAATGGTTCTAAAAAAAAGGTATCAATATTTTTTATACTCAATTTATTAAAGATATGTATATTAGAGTTGTTACTTCGCATGCAAATAGAAAGATTGACCAAGTATTTTCCTATTTAAGTTGGATTACAATTGGGACGACTTTAAGCCCATATTTTTTTCTTTAGTTATGGAAATTCTTATCGGATATTTACAGGACTGTGTACCTTGGTGAATGCTTTTCGCTGATGATATCCTTCTTGCGGGGAAGATTAGAGAAATAGTTCTGAAAAAAACTTGTATTGTGGAGGTCAAATTTAGACTGTAAAGGCTTTAGTTTGAGTAGATCTAAAATTGAATACATATAATGTAATTTACTGGTAGAACTAGTAGTGGGGTAGTAAAATAGGTGATCGAGTCATTAAAAGGAGTGAATGTTTTAGATATCTCAAGTCTAATGTTGAAAGTGATGGTGATATAGTTGAGGATGTTATCGGTAGAATTCAAGTTGAATTGTTGAGTAGAGGAATGCATCGAGTTATTGTGCGATAAAAAAGTACCTCTTAGACTTAAACGAAATTTTTATAAGATGGTAGTGAGACCTATAATGCTTCATGTCAAGGAATGTTGGCTTATAAAAGAGAAGCATAAAATTAAATGTACTGGGATGAGAATGCTCAGGTGAATGAGTGGCTTAAGACTTGGAGACAAAATACAAAAATAATATATCTGTGAAAGATTTGGAGTAGCTCCAACGACAGACAAGATTAGAGAAAGTCGTCTTAGATGGCTAGTTCACATTAAATGTCGACCATCTTATGACCCAATTAGGAGAGATGTTTTAGATTTGACTTTTGTTAAAAGAAGGTAGAGATAGACATGAAAAAGAATAAGGCATGTTGTATAAAAAATGGTCTTACTTTATTAGAATTAGATAAAAATGACATTCAATAGGACACAATGGAAAGAAAAGATTCATGTAGTTGACTTCGCTTAGTAGGATAAGGGCATGTTGTTTTGTTGTTGTAGTAAAATAGAATAAGGATACTCACACCTCATCCATAAAAAGAGTTTTGTTTCTTTATAAACAAAACATCCCACATATAGATAGAAAAATTTACTGGATTAACAAAATTTTGAGTTCTTTAGAAATTCTGATCGCCAACTTTCAAGGTTGAAAAATTACTGGTAGTTATCTTTATTTTATTCTCCTTGCTCTAGGGATTCAACACTTTGCATTGAGGATTTGACAACAAAAGCTTGAAAAATTACTGGTAGTTATCTTTATTTTATTATTATTTTTTCCAATTTCAACCATTCTTCGCAACTTCGCTGCATACCCTGATCGCCAACTTTCAAGGTTGATTATAAATCCACTACATCATACACATCACCCTTTCAATCTTCATCATATATTAATTAGAAAAAAAATCTTTGTACTGCATCCAAAACAAGAATATATAATGAATTCTTTCAATTATATGAAACATTAATGATGCTGGAGTTAACCCAAATCGCAACAAAAAAATAAATAGTATTACTAAAAGCAAATAAATGATTACAACCAACACACGTGAAAGAGAAAATTAAACACACACGACATGCATAATCGTGTTAGGGTAGCTCTCGGGGGATGGTGGTGACAGTTAGAGAACTAGGTGAGGGTGTGGCAAGGTAGGGAAGAAGAGCGACAACGATTATGGGTTGTTGGAATGGTCGGGAAGCAAGGGAAGACAGTCCAAACATCAGTGGTTTACTGTTTGGGTCGGTTGGACAGCGGGATAGGAGCAAGAGGGAGGTGTTGCAGAGATGGCAGCAAGTTGGAATGAGTGAAACAGCTGGTCGAGTGGCTGAAACAGTAGGAAATAGCCAAAACTGTTGTTTCCGGGCGGCAACAGTAAGCAAAAATGGCAACTGCAGAGGCAGTAAAGGAGTGAGAGTACGGGACAGCCACAGAAGAACCGTCCAGGGGCTTCCGCAATAAGAAGGATGGTTGGACAGCGAATAGCCACAGAGAGACAATAACAGGATTGTTGTCGGGTCGGCCTGCAGCGATGGGGAATGCAAGGCACCAATACGGGATGAATGTGGAAGAGTGGGAGAAAGATAAACACCACTTGGAGACCAAGATACAACCAAAGCACCACATAAACACTAAAATATAACCCTCGAAGGGAAGAAGGTACAAAGCAAATGAAAAAAATACTAATCCAAACCCTAATACACACATATATAACAAATGACTAAAAGAGAAAGAAGGATAATAGAAAAGGTAGAAGAAGAAGGGAAAACGGGACTATCTCATCTCCCACTATAGGTATTCTAGCGGTACAGTAGCAGCTACAACACCGCAAGAAAACTATGCATGAAAAAGCTACCGCGTCAATTTCCCGGGGTTAGGGGAGCTTCAACTTCATTCGTCAAAGCTTGTGGCTCCTCATAGCACAAAGTCAAGTCTGCCAAGTTGAGGTAGCGGAGATATTGTTGTCCCCTCGTAGATCGATTAAGTGGGTGTTATCGTTCCAAAGCACATTTTGGTAGAAAATGTATCCATTCTCTTTTGGCACAACCTGAGTTGACACTGTAGATAGACGAGTATTCTCACAAATCAGGTATCAAGCCATCTCATTTGTAAACTGTTGTTTCCCCTCCTCGTGCTCAACGGAGTGTAGCTGATAAATCAATATGTGAGGAGAAATAAACTCTGGGGTGAAATTCGTGGCAGGCTGCACCCCTCTCTTTAGGAACCACTCAGGAGAGACCTCTATGGATAGAACCTAGATCCTATTGAAAGCTCCTAATACACATTTTAAAGCTGAGATTCATTACTATTGTCTGGACATCTGCTGACCATGTTGAACTAAATCTAACATCTAAATAACTTCATGTAATCTTCAAGACATGGCCCAAAAGGACCACATTTCTGACGTGTTGGACCTCCCTCGATAGGGGTAAATCAGAAATGAGTTTACAAATCTAAATGATCAAAATTTCTCTTACATGAAGTTGGCATGCCTCCGGTTTTAATTCCTCAAATTCAAGACTGCCTTGGACACTCACTGTGAAATCAGTTGAAGGGTGCATTTGGGGCAGCTTTGTCGCTTGTGTGTTTTCAAAACGCCGTGGAGGTGTTCGTTTCGAGTGTTTTACGTGAATTTAAGGAAACGGCGTTTTTAAAATGTATTAGACGTCGAACGTGGATACGATTGCGATCTACCCTTCGATCTCCTGCGATTCTTCCCCTGTGATTTGCCTCGCCTGAATCAATTTCGTTTCGAGGCAAGAATAGAAAATCGGCGTAGTTCTCAATTGATTTCCCGTAATTTTTAGTTGATTTCCCATAATTCTCAGCTTTGTTGTCATGTTCTTCGTGCTTGGTCGGGCTTTCGCATTCGGAGTAGGAGCGGCAGATCTCGGTGTAGGCGGCATAAGGAAGTGTGGATTGATGTTCAATTCAATCTTGTATTGTTATTGACTCCCGGAGAGTTCTTCTAGGTTAGATTTCAGGATCCCTCTGTGATTTTCTTTATTTTATTTGATTTCTGTAAGTTGCAGAAATTAACTTTTGATTTGGTTTAGTTTAGTAAATTTTTGGCTAACGACACAATTGAATGATTCAAAACTGTAATTCAGAGATTGAATTTTTTTGTCTGTTTATGTGAATAAGATGTCTGTATGTTGATTGTTGTGTTTTTTTTCGTTTTTTGCTGAAGAATTTATATTGCACTTAGTTTTTTTTGAAGATTTTGCATGCAATTATCTGGATCATGTTTCCTTAAATTTGTTTTTCCCTGTCAGTTGATCTATTAGAATTGCTCTTAATATTTATTTGCTCTTAGAACAACTACAAGATTTATTGTGTCCTATTAAAAGAACTACTCCATGACATGTAAATTTTCTAAAATTTAAGCCTTTTATTTTCCGCCCGACATGATATAGATATTGGAGAAAATTTGGGCCAATCAAAATTTGTTTAAGATGGATTTTAACTTTGTTGGATTTGCGTTGAGATTGGTACATATATATTAATAATCAAACAATTCTTGTATTACAATCATTTGTTAAAGCATGATTCAATTCAAATTTCAAACTTTTGTTTTTTATTCTTGCATCCAACCATAAACAACGGTTGATGATTTTACGTCAGTAAGAAACATGAGGATGACACAAATTGGTAATGAATATTAGCATCAACGTTAAATATATAACCTGCTAACTGTGGAACAGCTTGGTTGGCCATAGAACTTTGTTGTTGGCAATCGTTACTTCCACATTTTGGTAGTTTGAGAAATGCTTGATTAATGTTTTAATAATCTTCATAGTTGTTATCTCGAGATCTGTCCAAATTTACATCCTTCTGTATTTTTTTCGGAACAAATTTGACTTATTTTTTATAATTAAATAACATTATTGAAATTATTATAATTTTGTACTGTTATAAAATGATATTTTTTGTACTGAACTGTCAAATGTGTAGTCGTCAAAGTTCTAGTGTAAACAGCAACACTGCTTATCCACAAAAAGCTGCAAATCAGTTGTTTTCCAAACGTACAAACAAACAGCTAAACAGTTTATCCAGAATAGGGGTAAAATGGTCATTTATCAAGAATTAGTTGTTTTCAAAACGCACAAACCAATTAGCTGGCCAACTTATCAGGATAAGTTGCTGATCAGCAGATTATCAGGATAAGCTGGATAAATTGCAACTGCCCCAAACAAACCCGAAGTCTCTTCTACGGGCTTAGCTAGAATTACGCGCCTCTTTTCCTCACGTGGAAGTTGGTCCTCCTTTGTGTCATCACAATCTTCAATGTCTACTATGTCATTACCCAAATTTTCATGAATGTTTTGCTCAGTGAACTAGATCGCCCCCTTGATTGTACAGTTCGATTCAAAATGTCCAAATCTGTGGCACTTGAAACACTTCTTGGTGGTGAAAAGAGATGCGGATTGTTTCCACATGTTCTCTACTCTGAATCAGATTTTCCTCTGACAACGTCGTTTTGGGTGCTCTCCTGGGTGTACTCTTGTTGTAAGATTACAAGATTGAATTTTGCCTGTAAGATGGGTTGGTCGCTCAGTGATGTGGTCTGTGTACTTCTGAATAACAGGTCTAAATTTTCAGTTTGAAGTAAGCTGGTAGAAACTAGCGCTCTATCTCTCGGTTCATCTTAAGATTCTCCAATCCTTCCTAAGTTGACTCTTCTCTTGGCCTCCTTTGATATTGGATTCCATAGTGCTTAGGCTGATCTTCTACAACACTAAAGTCCTCCCCGATCAAAGGGATTCAAATCTTCGTCTTTGCCTCCCCTACGACTCTCTTGATCCCGGTCGAGGGTAATCTCCCTCTGGGTTTCATCCTCAATGTCTACAAGCCTTTGCCGAAGCCGGCAGATCTCTTGTTGTATCTCCTCCCAAGTAAGCTCAGGTGTGCATCTCCTTGGTGGCATGGTTAGAGTTTAGAGCTGGGAGGTGAAAAAGGGTGTAGTGAACTAATCAACGGTGTCGAGAGTTTGATTTGGAGTTGCTGATGCTAAAAATCAACAAAGAAGAATTAAGGTTAGGTCAAAATGTGAATAAGGTTTTCGAATAGTAAAGAAAAAATTTGTGTGGAGGGATAAGGCAGATGCTAGGAAACCATAGGATAGAACTAGGGTTATGCTAGCTCTAATACCAATTGATACGGTAGTTAACCAACCAAGTCAGAAAAACAAATAATATTACTAAAAGCAAATAAACGGTTACAAACAACACACTTGAAAGGAAAAATAGAGCACAAATGACACACATACTCGTGTTAGGGTTGTTCCCGAGTGATGGCAGTAACAGTTAGAGGATTGGTGAGGTGAAGGCAAGGTAGGGAAGGGGGTTTCTGGGCTATCGTAGAAGAGCGACAATGATTATGTCGTTCGAATGGTTGGGTAGCAAGGGTCGGCATTTTAAATAGCAGCAGTTTGTTGTTTGGGACAGCTGGACGGTGGGAAAGCAGCAAAAGGGAAGTGTTGGGACGTTGCGACAATGGCAACAAGCTAAAATGAGGGGAATAACTGGCCAGGTGGCTGGCACAGCAAAAAAAGCCCAAAACTGCTGTTTCCGGGCGGCGGCAATGAGCGGGAATAGAGACAACAGCGGCGGTGAAGGTGTGGGACTGCAGGACTGCCACAGGAGGATTGTCTGAGGGCTA
Organism: Phalaenopsis hybrid cultivar; assembly: GCA_002079205.1. NCBI lineage: Eukaryota > Viridiplantae > Streptophyta > Magnoliopsida > Asparagales > Orchidaceae > Phalaenopsis > Phalaenopsis hybrid cultivar. The sequence continues at coordinate 100,123 of JXCR01141921.1, forward strand.
CAACAGCGAGAATGATGGATAGACGGCAAGGAACTGCAGGGAGACAGCAACATAATTGTTGTCAGGGCGTGCCTGCAACGATGGGGAATACGAGGCAGCAAAACGGGAGGGATGCATAGGCGTTGAGGAAGGACAAACACCACCTGGAGACCAAGATACAACCAAAACACTACTTGGAGACCAAGATATAACCCTCGAAGAGAAGAAGAGAAGTCGACGGCTGTCTCGGAACAAAGCACATGAAAAAAATATTAATCCAAACCCTAATACACACATATATAGCAAATGACTAAAAAAATGAATAATAATAGGAAAGAAGGAAGAAGAAAGGAAAATGAGACTATTTCAACGGCTCGACTCCCGTCTCTCACAATATATTTCCTGTGGTATTGTAGCAGCTACAATACCACGAGAAAACTATACGGGAAAAAGCTACCACATCATTTATTCCTTCTTGTTGACATAATAAACTAATAAGATCAACACATCACCCTGTTTAGATTTCCTCTCTCTACATGCATCACCCCAATATACAATACTAGCATTAGAAGAACAACATACTTGCCCGTTCAAGTTATGGATAGAAGTTTCGTATTTATATTGATCTATGTTTGGTGCCAAAATAATTGGGCAGTGCAATGTATATTTTATAAAAAGTTTGTTTAATATAACTCTCTATGACTGAGCATCCTTTAAATTTTGATCCAAAACTAAGCCAAGCTTGCTTCAGCAACATTGACATGTAAGTCCAGCTAATGAAAGTGAAATAGATGATAAACCCTAAAGATTCATAAATAATAAAATAATTTCTCCAAGACTTGTATGACGAAAATGACACCTTTATCTGTTTACAAAAGCTAATTATTTTATCCACATAGGAACAGTCCTGATATCCATTTGTACCCGCAATACATGTTCATCATAAAGCTAATTCTGGCTTAGTAGAGTATAGATCAATCAAAAAATTGGGGGAAATTTGATCCGAAAAAAATAATAGAAACACTTTCGCATGTAAAAACAGCTACTTTACATGTTTAGTTTTTTTTTTTTTAAAATAATTGCAACACTGATAAAAGGTGTGGATCAAACGCATGACTTGCTTTCGTTTAGAACAATGAATTGTATGAAAAAGCATGAATTCGTTACACTCTAAAAGTCCAGGGAAGTTTTATAGGCATAAAANAAAAAGATACATAAAGGTTGTATGAGAGGATCCAATAGAGACATCCTACCCATACGATACCAAGTATAGTAATACCCCAATAGAAAGATACAGATAGACTCAAAAAAAATTTAAAACAAATTTAAAACATACAGCAAACAAATAGTTAGGGACGAGTCAGTTTAGTCATGTCTCTTCCTCTAGTTTTAGGAGCAGAGCCAGATAACAAACTTTGAAGAGTCGTGTCATTGTCAGGAGTAACAAAAGTATCATCCATTAAGTTTCCAAGTTGGAGTGTGCCCCCAGCCTTCTTCTTCCGCCGAGAAGTGTAAACCTGTTATTCTTCATCTGAAGACTAACTCATGTGATCCTCGGTCTGATTAGATATTAGAACCGCAGTATAAGGAAAACAGTCGTTATCAGAGCGATAGGCTCCAGTGTATGTGAAGTGTGAATTGTCACCTCTGCACCTGATGCTTCCTGAATAAGAGCTGCTGGTCTATCCTGATTTTCGGTTCGAACATTATCCGTTGTAGTATGGTCAGGAGAAGGGATCCCAGATCCCAGAGGTAAACACCAACTCCTGTCTTGTGGTGATTCCCTCCTCAGGTTGGTTGTCATCAGGTTTGTTAGGAGTGCGTTCAAGCATGTGGGGTGCACTAATAACATGTTTTTGCCTATGGGTGTGGGTGCAATATGAAACATTTCTCCTGCGAGTGTCCAAAAATCTTGCGGTGCTTGCAGTAGTAAGGTTTTGTTCCATAATGATTTTTTGTCAATAATCATTGTGAGCAGAGTCAAACCAGACTTCTTCTATATCTGGTAGTGTAATATCTTTTTCAATCAAAATCCTTGCAATAGAGGGTATTGAGAAATGAACTGTAGGTAAGTCTACCTGCAAAAATTTTCCAATGATAATCTCAATTGCATATAAGATAGCTAGGTCAAACAATTAAAGCTTGAGTTCAGGTAATGAGAACCAAATAGAAGCAAATGGGGGTTCTTGACTGAGAACAAAATTAGGGGTCAATTTAATCAATTTCATATATTTACCCTCGATTGTGATGAATTTCTTTGAGAAAATTCTTGTGTAATATTCTTTTATGTTCAACTATATCATAAAATGTCTTCCGTCGAAATGACCCACCTGTCAATCTCCAACCAGTACGAAATCTTCAAAATTTTTCCTGTTAATTTCTATTTTAGGGCAACCTAATTGGAACTTTCTAACTAATGTAAATTTGTATTTTCCTGCACGATTTGAAATTTCAGCGTAAGAGAAGAATATTGTTGTTTTGTCCGTCTTTTTCTCTATTTCTTTTATGAGATTGCAATATTCATGTCCTGCAACAGAATCATGGTACATCTGTGAGAATATTGGACTATCTGCAAGGTAGAAAAGGGAGTTGCGTTTGTGAACCACTGTAGAATAGAAGGGTTTGGCGGAGTTATCACCGGTGAGGGCGGCAGCGTGGGAAAGCCCTGAGGCCATTATCGTGCTTCACACAAGCACTGCAGCGACTGCCGCCTACGAACGGGACGCTAGCGGTCGAGCAAAAACTCTGGCGGAGCAGTCGAGCAGACGACGAAATGGCGAAGCGCAAGATGCTTGAAGCAGACGACGACGCAGATGTAGAAGACGACGACGTGTCTCCTCCGCCGCACACGACGCAACAGACAAGCAGACTCGAAGCAGCGCGAGCTCCTTCGTCAGCCAGAGCCGATGACAAAGACAAAAAGGAACAAAACGAGCGAAAAAGCAGTCGTCTGTATCAACCTAGGTTTCGTCATGAGCGAAAACCCTAGCAGAGCAAAAACGAAGACCCATTCGGCAATGTTACTTTATATTACTCACACACTCACACACTCACACATATGCCTTCGAATGGGAGAGACGGGAGGCTCTGTTAAGGTTTCTCTTCACGGAGAACCCTAGCTTCTGATACAGTACTTGCTCGAAGAAGAAGGGGAGTTCGCTACTCTGTTTCGTCGTCTTCGTAGAGCTCGTAGAGGCTCCGTCTTCTGTGACTCGTGTCTTCCCTTTCGCGGTTGTTTCGTCTTTCTTCATAGAGCTCGCCGAGCTGCGCCAGTTTCGCGACTTCGACTTCTGCGGCTTGGCTCCGACCATCTTTGGCTCGTCGTTTCTGCGTTGCCCTTTGCTCGACTTAGCAGGGCTCATTTTCTGCTTCGCCCCTTCTGGATTTCGCTCTCACGTCCACTGCAGATTCGTTGTTCTTTCGACGTGCTTCCCTCTTGTGATAATGGCTTCGGACAGATCATATGCTACCGCCCTTGCAGAAGTTCACGCCTCAGGTACTCTTTCCTTTCTTCGTTTGAGTTGCAGGACGACAAGAAACATGATAGGAAGAATTGGAGGTCTGTCATCTTTTTTACATAAGCTGAATGTAATCAACTTGCTTCCTCCTGTCGTTTGAATTTGGTCGAAAAATTTATTTATAATCATCCCAAAATAGATCTTATTCGTAAGGAATTTGAGCTTATGCATCTTGTTGTGGAGTAAAAAATTAGACTTCTAGATGGAAGACACATTCTTATTCAACTTAATAATGAAGAATGAATATTGATAATAATTTTCACAAGAGCAATGAAGATTTAGAAATGATAATTTGGATAAATAATAGAGCAATGAAGATTTTGAAATGATCGGTGGATTTGACCTACAGACGGACCACCAAAAATTCTGGTCTAAATTCGCCTCCCTGACCTGAAATTTCATTATCTTAAGAGTACTTGTTCATGACCATTCAAACTACTTCGTTATTTTAAGAGTACATTGTTCATGACCATTTTAGGAGCACAAGTTTGCAGAAAAGCGAGAGTATCACCATTCCCACTACTTCGTTACATTGAATCAAAGAGTTGCATGCTCAAATCAAACAATAACAAGATCCTAGAATACATTTAATGGCAATCATTTGCTTCTCCTAACTAAATTTACATTCATCGAGTCGTTGCTTATTAGTTTTGGGTTCTCTCATTGGTGTTGGTTGCTTGTTCATGACCCTCCTCTTGATGCTCTCTCAACCACTAGTTTTCATTTATGCATCTTATTAATTTTTGTTAGTGGCTAGTAGCTTCTTGCTCACGATCTTCATCATGAGAATGCTTTTCGATGCATCTTCTATACACTTTTTGGGCACATTATTATACTATAATCGTCTCTTTATCTCTAATTGATCTTTATCTCATAAATATTCTTAATTTTAGCTTTTGACTGATATTGTCAACACTATTATTCATATCTTTGATATTTTTATTGAGCTTTAAAAAGCTAGAAATCACGATTATGATATGTAACATCATATTTTCTTAAAATTAGTACCTGATGAGATTAAAAATAAGCTAATTAAAATATTATTATATAGACAATGGTATATATGCACAAATCACAAGTGCTCTAGTTAGTAACAACAAAACTTCATTTTTTTTATTTATGCATCAATGGAAAAAAATGAAGTAATAATCCCCAAAAAAAAAAAAAACCAGAAATTCCCGAGTTCACTTAAGAAAAGATGAAGACAACTCAAAGGAGAATGAAGAAAAAGGAGCATGAGCGTTAAGAGGATGAGAGCCTGGGCAGTCGTAATTGAGAGAGGGAGACAAAGAGGAAGGCTCAATCTACATAGCGAGATGTAGAGACTTAAAGAAAAGATAAATGAATGTTTCAAGGGAAGGGATGCAGGGGGTAAAAGAATTATAGAATTTCATAGCTAGTAGAAAACCAAAAAAAAAAAAAATCATAACGTTATTCCTTTAATCATCCTCAAATGCAACCTAAGTCCTACTAATTAAAAGAGTAGTGATAACTCCCCTAACAAGACTAATTCTCAAAATGATAAAATAAAAAGTATATCCACAACAAAAATGAACGTTATACCCCAAAATTTAAATCAAAATAAACGACAAATAAAGATAATAACATAAATCTAACAAGTTAAGGTTTTGTTCGGGGCAACTATAGCTAAATTAGTTGTACAATTGTTGTGAAAAATAGATTTTGTGAAAATTGTTATAGATATGATAATAGTTTTTTTCCTTTGAAAATTTTTTTATTTTTTATTTTATTTTTGGAAAAAAACATTTGAAAAAGGTTTAAAAAAATAACTTCCTTATGACCACCCCTCTAGCAAATTTGATTATATGAAAAGCAGCAAGAAAGTTGTTGCTAAAAAGAATAATGACGACTTTCTGGAAAACAAAACAAAAAAAAAAAATCCCAAAAAAGCTTTAAAATAGATTAAAATGACAAAGACCATGAAATGTGACTAGGATTGAAGAAGACATCTAGCACTGCATTAACAAGCATACTTATAGTTTCACACTTATCCAGGTCACTTAGGTAATAAACTAATATTGTGTTGCATAGGCTAAAATGTGGCAAATTAGTCATGGTAGAACAAGCATATTAATCAAATAGTTCCACTAGAAAACTTAAGAATTCCTTGTCTAGCTATTCCCAACTACACAAGAAGTATGAGTCAATGCACCTGATCATATTCTTTGATATTTACAAACTTTCACCAATGCTGTTCAAAACAAAATAAGTGAAACAGCTTTACTCAATCAAACCATAAATGCATACTCTATGGGTATAAAAGCAAATCCAAACTCATGCAACGGGTAAATAAGTAGAATATCAATCAAATTTGCATCGATGTAAGCTTAATTATGTTATACCTGAAATTTCTTTTTATTTGTTAACTATTGTAAGCCATTGTAAAACCGTTGCAAACATTATCGAAATGAAACAGTTTAGTTTGCAACAATGGAGTGGACTACTATACTAGAATTTGTGACATCCTAGCAAAAGCCATATAAAGTCACGGTCCATAAAATATGACTAATTGACATTGACGCCTGACCAAAAGCACAAAGAATTTATGGGAGAATAAATATTGACAATAATTTTCACAAGTGGTACAAAAGGCTGTAGTGGTAGACATGCCAATTTGTTAAAAATAAAGTTATTTCCGCGAGGAATTTTACAAACTAATAATGTATTCCAAACAGTAAAGATACTAAAAACTGATTGACTTATCAAGAACAATAAATAAAAAGAATTGGAAGCAAGAGCACTTTTTTAATAAAATCAACAAAAAACATCATATTCATTATTAAGAATTGCAACAAATAAACAAATATATGTTCAAAATCCTCCGCACTCTAATAAAATCATGACAATTAGATCAGTCCATCATCTAAAGAAGACGGGAATCATTCTACACCATGTTTAAATAAAGCTTAGCAAATTCCGTTCAACATAATTAACAGACACCACTAATTAATGGATCCCAAGTTGAAAAGGAAAACTAAAACAAATAAGCATACAAAATCTTTTAATTAGCGCGCGGAGGAATAAAATAATAGACAATACCTCATCTTTTGATAGAGAAGAAAGTATTGGGATCAAAATCGCAGCATCCTGTCAAGAGTTACCAATAGGATCAGTATTATAACAAGAAATAATACCCAAAAACTAAACGGAAGAGTTAATTTATGAGAATAATCTAGTGAGCAGATGTCTCCCAAAATAATTGAATTCAAGAAAAATAACCTTCATTCTTGTTTCATACAGATGCTTAACAGCTGTAATTAGCTCAGCATCAGCTGTTGACTCTTCAGTGATAACTTGCAAAACCTGAACGTAAATAAGGAACATATGTATTTAAAAATTTAATCTAAAAACATCATCTTTATTACCCAAATCCTAGGGTGCATAAAAGCTTGAGCATCATGTATACCAGAATAATAAGTTTTTCGCATCCTTCAGGTGGATTGGAAATTATATGCTTTAGCTCGTTTGATGATGCTCCTACATTTCTCAAAAGGATGGGAACATGCCGATGAATGGCCTGCATTCAACATTTTTGAGAAAAATAAATATCAAAATAAATAAGGGAAACTTACGCACATGACACACAATTCTTATGTATTTATATATCTCACATATAAACTTTCATATTTACATAAATAGCACTTTGGTGTTTTAAATTTATGCATGAAAAGAAGTATTTTACTTTTGAAAAGTGGTAATAGTGCTATTTTTAATAGGTAATACCTCATCTTTTGAAAAGGTGTATTTCACTTTTATATAAACTTCAAGTCTCAAGAATGTAAGTTCTTCCACAAAATAGAGATTAGTCAGATGACTTCTACAAATACTCAACCGTAGTTTCTAGATCCATACTAGTTTGTATTGGGTTGCAATAGGTTGAAGCCTTGTGACAGGATTATTTAATGATTTCCATTTCATAAATTGACTAGGGTTGAGTATCCCAAAGCCAAAAAAAAGAAAGTGTTTTAAATTCATTCATGAAAGTGGATTCATGTTAAGCATAACAATAAAAAAAGCAGCACCGTCCATTTTAATGGAACTAGGAGAGTGAAGTTCAATGGATTTATAAGAAAATAGAAAAGGGAAAAAAATAATAGAACAATACAAATAGGTCATTTTCGCTTCATCGCCCATAGAGAGGGGTGCAGCACTAAATGACATAAATCTAGAATATTGATTATGAATATGCCAACTTAAATAGTATAAAAGATCAAAAAAGGAAAGAAAGATACTAAAATAGATTGATAAAATTACAGTAGCCATTCATCTATTTTAAAATTTAAGTCACTTCCCTTCCAAAACAGAGAGATACCTGCTTGACAGCCTTTGGAGCTCTTCCATAAATATCAAAAATAAGTTTAAAGAGACTTGGTTTCTGCAGAAAATTAAAAAAAATAGATACTATGAATCACAAACAAAAATCATGTTGTAAAATATTATGTTCCATAAAAAAAAATTACAGATGAAAGAACCTTTGAACAGAGAGCAAAAAACAATGACGTTTTCTGCAAAGCTTGAGACGAGGACATTGATACAACATTCTGCAAAGAACCCGGGGTGTCCCTCTTGGTTTCACTTTCAGAAGCCGTGATTTCAGAATTCTAGAAAAATTGCATAAAATTGCACAGATCAAGAAAAGTGAAATACTGTTAAAAGTTGCAGCAATAATCTAATTTACCTAGGGTTCTAATAACTCAATATGGAAGCCCTAAGAATAAAAGGGGACAATATATATATATACAGTACACGAATGGAATACTATATACAATTATTAATCTATAAATAAAATTTCAAGAAAAAATTTAAATGATGAATTTTGAGCAAGAGTTCATTATCAAATACTTGAAGATTTCCCATACTTTATACAATTATTAATCCATACATAAAATTTTAAGAAGGGATCTACATGTTGAACTTCGAGCAAGAGTTCAGTATCAAATACTTGAAGATTTCCCTTATGAATGGCAATTGGGAATCTTAAAAACTTACAAGAAAAGACAAGATAGAACAGAAGAATTTCCTAATAAACATATCAATTACAAAATTTTATGGCTTTCTAAGGTGTTCAAAAACGTGCATGTGATGTTCATTACAGGACTGAATTTCAATGGTAAGAGTCCATAATTGCAGGACTGGTAATGGCTAAAAAAAGTGTGAATTATCTCCATTCGAAGAATAAATTTCTATGGTAACAGCACAAATTAGTATTCTTGAAAACCTGGAATTATTTATACAGCCAAAAAGCGACCGAGTTGTAAGGTTTAGTACAAAATCAAAATTTTGAGCAATGGCACAAAAGATATGTAAGTTATTGTTTTTCAATTTTTTAACTGAATGATTTGAATATATTGTGGGATGAACTTATGAAACTAACTATAATAATAATAAGTCAGCATTAAATATTGCACATTGTCCTCAAAAACATAACGCAACAAAAGCTTATGGAGACATACAGATATTATATAAAACAAAATTGGACAGCGTTCTGGCTGGCATAGGGCTGAGGGCTGGACCAGTCGGTCCAACATGTGAGTGCCGGTCAAGGCTTGGAACGACCAACCTTCTAATGGGGCGGGATTTGCCACCTTTTCCCCCTCCCCCAAATTTTACTTATTATAAATACATGTGCTATTGTCTAGGGCTTCAATTTTTGCTGAGTTCTCTTCTTGGACAACCACTAACGTCCTCATTTTCCCTTTTAGGGTTGTATGCAATGACGAGAAGGGACTCTGATTGGAACTCTTCCAAAGTGGTGATCTTCTCCAAAAGTTCAGGAGATTCACTGACTGCAGCTCGCCCACGCAAGGATAGTTATCCTTTCCCAGCCCCCCTCGAATGTTGTCTTATGCAACTCTTCACCCTACCGCCATCCTCTGCTTCTAGTCGCCACCCCAGCACACCTCCGTGTCGCAGTTGTTCCCGCAACTCCCTGCTCCCAACCGCCATCCCCAGCCTCTCTTTCTGCCATCTAGTAGCTTTCTCAGAACCCATCCCTACGTTGTCGTATACCAAGCTCACAACCCTTTGCTGTCAAAACCACCTTCCAACCCACCTACTATTGTACCCCTCTCGGCCAACCCCTCTTCTCTGCTAACCCAACACCACCTTCATCCTAGCCCTAATTTGGGTCTATGTATTGTGCCCTTTGTGTTAATGTACTAGGGTTGTTGTGTTTGTTGTCGTTATTTCCTGTTTTCTAGAGTTTTGGTTGTAATAATTTGAATTTCAACAATAATAATTTCATTTCTATAGTGAGTTGGGTTAACTCCGGTATTTGATATCAGAGCTAGCTTAACCCTAGTCCTATCCTAAGGTTTCCTAGCATCTGTCTTACCCCTCCACCAACAATTTTCTTTCCTGTTCCCAAACAATAACCAAATCTTGACCTAAACCAAATTTACCCTTGTTGATTTTCAAAATCAGCAACCCTAAATAATTTTTTACACTCTCTTTCACCACCCAACTATAAATCCTAGCCATGCCACCAAAGAGATGCATGTAAGAGCCTACCCGAAAAGAGATACAACGAGAGATACATCGACATCAGCGTAGACTTGAGGATATTGAGGATGAAACCTAGGGTGGACTGACCCACGATGGTGATAGGGAAAGTCTAAAAAGCGAAAGAAACGAGAAATTCAATCCCTTCCCAAAAAAAAATATAGTGATAATGAAGAAATGTCACGATGCTTTGAAATCCAGTATCATAGGAGACTAAAAGAGGAGCCCACATATGGAGGACACAGGGAAATTAGTTCTGCACAAGTTCAATGAAAGTACGGATCCAGATGATTGTACTGAATGACTACAATCAATTAAGAAGATCTTTAAGTAAAAAAAGATGTCATAAGATAAAAGGATGAAGCTTGCAACAATCAAATTGAGAAAGAGCGCCTCCTTATGGTGGGATATCTTGTAGAAGCAGAAGAAGAGAGAAGACAATGATAAGAATACCACCTCACTACCACTATGATATGTTAATGAGCCTACACCACCTGCAACAGAGAGATCTATTAGTAGAGTTCACTGCGGAGTTTGAACAGTTGCAAATGAAGTGTGATTTGATCGAGTCAAAGGAACACACCATAGTCCATTATCTGGGAGGCCTGAAACCCGGTATTAGGAATGTGCCACAGGTGCAGCAAGCACTGGAAGATGTTCAGACATTCGCATTGAAAGTTGAAAAGAACAGGTAACTAACACTTATCACGCAGCCATCCACAATTGGAGGCAGACAAGAGCATGCCTTAGGAAGATGAGAAAACTGGTTTGGCTAAGGATAGAACCACAGCCAATGAGAAAAAGCCTGAGAAAGTAGCATGACTACAACAGTCCCAGCCAAGAAATGCTTTAGATGACACAAGTTTAAACACATTGCCTCCAGCTGCCCGACCAGTCAAGTTGTGTTTTTACCGAGCAAAGTGTCATTGAGGAGGTTGGCAACGAGAAGACAGCAGAGAAATAGGGTGAGTTGTATCATCTTCCACCTGATAAAGAAGAGGCGCTCGTGGGTTGACGGGTTTTATAGACTGAGGATGCGAGAGAATTGCAATAGCTTCGTCATAATATATTCTACACCAGTTGCACCAGGAATGGAAAGATATGTAGTTTCATCATCAATGAATGGAGCAATAAAAGCGTGACGTCTACACATATGATGTAGAAGTTGGGCCTCATGACTCAGAAGCGCTCGGTGATACTCTCTGACGTGGATGAAGAAGGAGAACAGAGTCAGCATCGATAGAAAGTGTCTATTGAAGTTTTCTATTGGGAGCAAGCTGCAGGAACATGTGTGGTGTGACGTGGTCCCCATGGATGCATGTCACATTTTGTTGGGAGATTGTGGCGATTTGATCGTAGGACTAAGCATGATGGATTCAAAAACATTTATTCATTCACCAATGATGGGAAGCGCATAGTCCTCTGTTCACGGAGCACAAGACCACAGACGCCCTTGCCAACATAGCAACATCGATATGACCGGTTTTGGTGATGATAGAGGATGATAAGTCTGAGACAGGCTCCAGACGCGAGTCACAAAAGAGAGCAATTCAGGATATTATGGTCGATATCTTACAACCATGTCTATCATCGTTTGGAGAGGTTCAGGCTACCCTCACTTTAGATCTAGTTGAGCTAACCGTGGATTACTTTGGAGTATTCAACAGCTGAGGTGACACAATCAAACTCGGTTCAGTTCGGTAATGGACCCCTGGGAGACTGGATCGATATAGATGTATGCTCAGAAGTGAAGAAAACTCCTCCGATGTTTTGGGGGATAGTACAGTCGTCAAGGGGGATCCAGGTGCTTCTCGGACCACAGTAGGAGATACTTCTGCCCCGGAAGATTACTATAACTTCGTCACCGTCAACATGCAGCCAAAAACTTCTACGAATGAAGTCCAAACTCCTCCAACTCCAGGAGATTGAAGTGGGGCTAAGGATTGGACCAATCAGTCTAGCATGTGAGTGTCGGCCCAGCAAGAAGGCTGAACTAGCCAACCTTCTAATGGGGCAGGATCTGTCACCCTTTCCCCCTCCCCCTACTTTATTTTTTTAAAATATATGTGCTACTGTCTAGCGCTGCATTTTTTGTTGAGTTCTCTATTTGGACAGCTATAAACGTTTTTTTTTCCTTATACGGTTGTATCCGACGGCGAGAATGTGCTCTGGTTGTAACTCGTCCAAGGTTGTGATCTTCTCCAAGAGTTCCAGAGTGCTCCAGTTGTAGCTCGTCCACGCAGGGAAAGTTATCCTTTTACACTCCCCCTAAGAATAAGGCAAAGATCTACAAGAATAATGTTAATTCAATTTTTATAGCAAAAAACAAGGATTCAAATTCTAAATTAGCAAAGAAATGATAGTGGGAGCATATCTGGGCTCACTTTTTATTTATATTCATGTTTTAACTTTTGTTTATAAACTTTGGATAAAATATGTTCCATCCATAAGTGCTTAGTACGTGATTTATATTTTATTTAAAAAATGAAATATTACATTGTTCTAAAAAACACTCAAATAAGGCTGAGGTCTGTTAAGTACTTTCAGAACTATTTATTCCCATCCCATCCACAAGAGTTGTAGAGTTACAGCACAAGGGAAAAAAATTCTTCCAGAAAAGTAGTAAGAAGTTGGGATCGTGCTTTGGCAATTCAAGGGAAAAAAGGAGAGTTCTTTTTTAAATAAAAGTGTAAGAAATCAAATATGTTTTTGTTTACCATACCAGAGTTAACCAAAATCATATTAGAAAAGCAAATTGTATTATTTGAAACAAACCCATAGTTACAATCAACCCACTTAAAAGGAGAAATATAACAACAAGTCACCCGTAAATTTGAAATGGCAACAAACATGACATAAATAATCAAACTAGGGTGGGATCTCGGATTGGTGGTGGTGATAAGCGAGGGTTTGGAAGGGAGTGATAAGCTGGGAGCGCAGAGCAAGTGAGTGGATATGACAACGGAACAACAGATCCTTGCTGTCCTGGGCGACAACAAGGTGGAATCTAGATTCACAGGGGCTGGAATAGAGGACATGTGGCAGGGAAGCAGTGCAGGAGACTGGGACAGCGGTTAAGTGGCAGAGATGTGGTCCGGGATGACTGCAACAGCAGCTGGTGGGAAGAAGAGGGTATTTATGGTGGCTGAAACAGCAATGACAGCAAGCGGGAGCACTGGAATCGCAGGAAATGTGTGCCAGAATGCACAAACTGCGTAAAGAATAATGCTGACAACTAGTTCGAGCGGCTGCAGCAGAAAACAGTGGCAAGGAGAAGAATAGGGAAGATGATATAGCTCAAGCACCACCCAAACCTTCAGATACAGCCCCCAGCGGTTGTCCTGATAGAAATCTAAGCCAAAAGCTATCATTCAAACCCTAATAAGACATATATAGGAAAAAACTAAAACGGAGTGAATGATAATACAAAAGAAAGCATAAGAAAGGAGACCGGGATGGTTTCAGCCCGTATCACGCTAGATAATCCCGCAGCGCTGTAGCAGTTACACTACCGTGGTAATTTGGTGTGGTAAGCTCCTACGTCAATCTCCCGGGATTGAGAGAGCTTCCACCTCATTCGTCGAAGTTTTTGTCTTCTCATCGTATGGCGTCAAGTCGGCGACATTGAAGGTGGTGGAAATGTTGTAATAACCCGTAAATCAATCTTGTTAGCATTAACATTTCAAAGCACATCTTGATAGAATATGTATCCATCCTGTTTTGGCACAATCATGACTAAAACTGTACGTCGATGGGTATCCTCACGAATCAAGCCTTTAGCTAATAAATTTGTAATTGGTTTATTCTATTCTTTGTGTACTTGTCCGAGTGTATCTGATACACAAATATGCAAGGAGGAAACAACTCTAAGACAAAATCTATGGCAGGTTAGACCATACTAAAGTATAACCACTCGGATGATTTCTTTTCTCCTCCGAAAAGACTTGAAACCCATTGAAGAATTTTCTTCCACATGAAGCGCCAAAGACAATTTTCAAAGTTGTGATTTATCCCTTTTGTCTAGACATTAGATGGTGGGTACACTGCTGAACTGAATCTAATATCTGAATAACTCTATAAAATCTTCCAAACGTGACCCAAAAGTGCTCTCATTCCTGACTTGATAAACCTCCCGCAATAGGGGCAACTCAAAGAGTCTATAGATCTGAAAAGTCTAAATTTCTCTTACTTAGGGTTTTCAAGTCTCTGGTGTCAGTTCCTCGAACTCAAAACTGTCATGGACAATCCCTGTTAATTCAGTTACTCTCTCTCATATGGGCTAAGCTGGAACTACTTGCACCTTTTTCTTATCAGTTGGAAGCTGGTACTCCTTTTTTGTGTCCCCATCTTTTTTAATTTCTACGGTGTCATTACTCATTTCTTCAACAGTTCCCTGCTCAGTAAAATATATCATCTCATCGATTGTGCAATCTGCCTCAATATGCTCAAATTTATGATATATGAAACACTTTCTAACTGAGACAAATTAAAAAATATGGCTCTTTCCACATGTTCTTTAATTGAATCAGTTTCTCCTCAGATGAGCCCGTCTTGGATATTCCCATGAGCATATTCTACCTATAAGATCCCAGAGTTGAATACTGCCTGGAAGATATGGTGGTAGCTCAGTGATGTGGTCTCTCCACTTCATCTGATCTATAGCGGGCAGGCAAGAACTGACGTTATATCTTCCGTTTCATATAGGACCAAGTAGTGATCTTATCTTTTCCCTTATGTCGACAAGGGTACTTCAATTTTTTCCACCAAAATAACACACTCTTCTTTAACTCACTGGCAACTTGTTTCACCATTCCGTTCGGTGAGACATTTTGGCACTCAAAGATGCATTCCAAGGACCAAAGTCACTCGACAAACTCATCTAAATCCATGTGATCATCCAAATATGAAAAATCTGCCTTCACCTCAAAATTTTGACTTCTGAGATATCTCCGATCACATCTTGGGCAGACATTCTTTATCCCTGGAATCCACATGATGAAAGAGGTTCACTCCATTTCTTCAATATAGCAAGTCACCATTGTGACTACAAGTAACCCAACTGGATTGCCTCCTCTCAAAAGTAGCATGTCTTTGTTGTAGTTTTGGGATTCCCATAGCAAATCTTCCCTTGAAATCTCGTGGACACCACTTTGTGAATTTCTCATAAAGATATCGTGTCCTTTGCCCTCGATCAGGCTTCCAACGTTTATTTGCTTGGCGGCATAGCTAGTTTTAGGAATTTGAAGAGGGTAATTGTGAACAAGAAAGAAAATTTTTGTAGTGGAGATGGTTTGGGTATAGCGGATGCTAGGAAACCCTAGAATAGGAACAAAGTTAGGCAAGCTCTAATACCAAATGATACAAGAGTTAATCAAAATCATAATAGAAAAATAAATATTATTACTTGAAGCAAATAAGTGGTTACAATCAACAGACTTGAAAAGGGAATATAACAACATAACATCCACAAATCTGAAATAGCAACAGACACGACACGTAATCAAATTAGAGTGAGACATCAAGGCAGTGGTGGTGATCGGCAGAATTTGGGAAGAAACGGTAAGGTGGAAGCGTGGAGCAATTGAGTGGATATGACAACGGAAAAACAGATCCTTGTTGCCCTGGGCGGCGGCAAGGTGCAATCTGGTTCCCGAGGGCTGGAATAGCAAATATGTCATAAGGAGGCAATGCAGAAAGGCTAGGACAGCGGTTTGGTGGCAGGGACATGGTCCGGGATGACGTGAATAGCAACCGGTGAGATGGGAGGGGATTTATGGCGATTAGAACAACGATGACAGCAAGTGATAGTGCTGAAATCGCAGGAAATATGGGCAAGAATGCAAAAAGTGTCGGAAAAATAACGTCAACAACTAGACCAAGCGGCTGCAACAAGAAACGGAGGCAGGGAGCAGTGTGGGAAGCATGTGGAAAGAGAATAGGGAAGATAAACAACACCTAGGGAAAGCGATATGACCGAAGCACCACCCAAACCCTTAGATACAACCCTAGAAAGGAGAAACATACGCTAGCGGCTGTGCTAACAGGAATCCGAGCCAAAAAGTGTCTTCCAAACCCTAATAAAACATATATATAAGAAATGACTAAAACGAAATGAAAGACAATAGAAAAGAAAACATAAGAAAGAAAAGCGGATGGTTTCAACCCGTCTCCCGCAATAGATAATCCTAAAAACCTGTAGCAGCTACAATACCGTAATAAATTGATACAATAAGCTCTCACGTCAATTTCATATTAGAGCATAAGCAAAAAACTTTACACCAAATGATCCTAAATTTACTCATTCAGAAAAAAAAAGAAAGTTTTAGATCAGTAAACTCCTATTCAGCATGAGATTTTTTCTTTTAATATATAGAAATTGCAAACTTAACTTGGGAATTAATNCGCAATAGATAATCCTAAAATACTGTAGCAGCTACAATACCGTGATAAATTGTTACGATAAGCTCTCACATCAGTTTCATATTAGAGCATAAACAAAAAACTTTACAAAAAATGATCCTAAATTTACTCATTCAGAAAAAAAAGAAAGTTTCAGATAAGTAAACTCCTATTCAGCATGAGATTTTTTCTTTTAATATATAGAAATTGCAAACTTAACTTGGGAATTAATGAACATAGATTTTTGTCAGCAAGGACTTTCTTTCATTTAAGAGCACAACAACAAAAAAAAATGCTAAAACATCAAGTACAACTATCCAATCAAAAGAAACAAATGTATTCTAACGTAAGGAAATAAATATATTAGTGTCCACGAAAAGACTAACATAGATACTAAAAAGCTAAAANCAAAAAAAAATGCTAAAACATCAAGTACAACTATCCAATCAAAAGAAACAATTGTATTCTAATGTAAGGAAATAGATATATTAGTGTCCACGAAAAGACTAACATAGATACTAAAAAGCTAAAAATCACATTAACAAAAGTAATTTATTACTTCAGTTTTCTGCCCACTAGAACTGGCACATTGGGACTCCGTCTCTAGAACTTCATGATTGACAACAGATAACAGCGTTTTCCTAGCAAAGCTCTCAATAATTTCAGAGGCATATTGGAGAACATAAAGCTTATTTACCACCTAAAAAATAAGAGTTATAAAAAATGAAATCAGAATTCAAATACTGAGGATGTGCTAGTTGGAAAGAGGATTACCTTATAGAGAAGCACAATAGCATCTTATAAAATAAAAGGAGAAAAAAATAAAGGAAAATATAAAGATTTTTATTGCATACCAGCCGAATAGCTTTTGTTCTAACTTCTTCTTTAGCATGAACAGCACACTGCATACACACGTAAATCTTGTAAGTTCTCTTCTCATTGAAAGTGTCTAACTATATAGATATATCATGACTCAAGTTTCATTAAATAATCAACATCTAAAATTATGTACAGCTCAATCAAACATGACAAGACAACTATTTACAGAAAATTAAAGGAAAGAACAGCCTTTCATGGTGACGCCAGGCTAAATCCAGTTAAGAAAATTAATGTTTCCCGAGATTCTAATGATAAACATTCTAGAATAGAGTGGCAAAGCAATAAATAATAAAATATGTTCCTCAAACCAATGACCATAGAGACATAACTATCTGCTTTAACCTGAATAAATAACTAAATAAATATTCATGCTAGCATGCAATCTTATACCTCCTTCAAAAGGATATAATCTAACGGTTCTTATGTTGTCCACCTTTACTTTACCCAATCATGTATGCATTGAAACAAAAATATAATGTGTGCAGAGTGAATTAATAAACATTTTACTTATATATATTTTTATTTCTTGCGAACCAATAGAAGAAACTAAAGTTGACTAACCATATAATCAATGCATCTTTCTAACATGCAAGATCCTAACAATGAGGCATATATAAATGTTCAAAAAGAAGAAGCCATTATAGCAATTTAATCGAAAATGGGTTAAATTCCAAAATGGTCCCCCGATTCTTCATGTGGCTAGTTTAGCGCCAAAGTAACATACTTCTCAATGTAGTCCATCAAATATACAACATTAAACCAAAATAACACTCGTGGGCTAAATTGAGGTTAATTGTATAAATTACAAACATAATTAGGATCAATTTTGTATCATAATCTTTATATGAGGGGCCGTTTTGAATCAAATTTGTACATTCAATAAACTAAAATGGAGAAATCTGATACTATAGGATTAAATTGTCTACATTCAAATGAATATTCAAGGGGTTATATTGGGATCTAATCTAATTAAAAATATCTGGTACAGAAAAACTATATAAACTTGATGCATCATGGGATGTGCTAGTACACAAAGCAGCATACAAGCACTAAAATATCATGAAAAAATGAAAAGATAAAGAAAGAACAGAAAAAGAGTGCTGTAACCTCAAATATCAAATTGATCAAAGCATTCCATCAGCTGGCAAGAAAATCAATTTAGCAATTATATTNGCTTTAACCTGAAAAAATAACTAAATAAATATTCATGCTAGCATGCAATCTTATACCTCCTTCAAAAGGATATAATCTAACGGTTCTTATGTTGTCCACCTTTACTTTACCCAATCATGTATGCATGCAAACAAAAATATAATGTGTGCAGAATGAATTAATAAACATTTTACTTATATATATTTTTATTTCTTGCGAACCTATAGAAGAAACTAAAGTTGACTAACCATATAATCAATGCATCTTTCTAACATGCAAGATTCTAACAATGAGGCATATATAAATGTTCAAAAAGAAGAAGCCATTATAGCAATTTAATCGAAAATGGGTTAAATTCCAAAATGGTCCCCCGATTCTTCATGTGGCTAGTTTAGCGCCAAAGTAACATACTTCTCAATGTAGTCCATCAAATATACAACATTAAACCAAAATAACACTCGTGGGCTAAATTGAGGTTAATTGTATAAATTACAAACATAATTAGGATCAATTTTGTATCATAATCTTTATATGAGGGGCCGTTTTGAATCAAATTTGTACATTCAATAAACTAAAATGGAGAAATCTGATACTATAGGATTAAATCTGATACTGTAACCTCAAATATCAAATTGATCAAAGCATTCCATCAGCTGGCAAGAAAATCAATTTAGCAATTATATTTGTTCACTAAGCAATTTCTCTAGAAAAGTCGAGAGCTTTCCCATGATAAAAGCTTCAGGCATCACTTTCAAACAGTTTTTAAAGTTCAACTGCTTTAATTCATGATTCAAAAAAAAATCACAGCAAGAAACACAATTGAGTTCACTATGCTTTTTAGAGATATAAGGTATATAATTAGTTAAATAGAGCTAAGCATATGATATATAATTTTAGTAGGTATAATTCAATATTATTAGAAGAAAAAGTGATAACTATGTGTCATAGGCTTAGATATCTTGAATCTATAATACAGAAAAATAGGGATACATATGACGGAATATCTTAAAGAGTTCAGATTATATGGTTAAAATGAAGATGTCTAAAGAGTATTAAGCAATAAGAGGATATCATGGAAAGCTTAATGTAAATTTTATAAAAATGCAATCAAAGTAGCTACATTATATTGATTTAAGAATTCATTAGTGAAAAATAATCAATAGCTTGAGCATGTTGAAAATAAGAATGTTAAAATGAATATGCAATAAAACAATTAAAGATAGATTAAGGAATGATCTTATCAGAATGATTGATGAAGCATCAATAATTAAAGGACAGGTAATTGAAAATAAGCTTAGCTGATTTAAATATGTACAGCAAAAGATAGAAAATGCAACCATTAGAAGAGGAAATAAAAGTAGCAATAACAAATAGTTAGACTAGGGCCAATAATGTGTATTATTGAAAAATGAATATCACCTTTCCACTAATCAGTACCAAGACTAATTAAAAACATTTAGCAGTGCTACTCTTTTATAGCTTATACCATGTATCAACAATGCATTGTAAGGGAAATAAGGCCAATTATGTTAAAAGCGCCTTAAAAATGAATAGCCCCTTCCTGCTAAAAATTACCAAAACTAATCATAACCTGATACCGGAACTAGTCAAACAGCAAAAACAGAATGAATGTTATTAAGCAAATGAATTAGGGTTACACATACGACTCAAAACGTCAAAAAAATACAACACCACCAATCTCCTACTAGGATCAGACAAGAAGATCCAAGAGTTGTGTTGTCGTTAGCGAGGGGGTTGGTAGTAGCGGTATAGGAATAGGGGTTGGCAAGTAGGTGCTTTGGTAACCGGTGGCCAGGAGTAGAGAGAAAGGAATAGGCTAGATGGCGGTGGAATTGGGCGAGGCTAGAGGAGATGCTGGTAAGTGGTAAGGGAATTGGGAAAAAGCCTGGTGACTGTACGTAGGCTAGGAAAGGGCTCAACGGGTCGTTTGAAGGCTGGAAGAGTTAGACGGCAAGGGAGGCTGCACGGAAGGAAGTGGCAGGGAGCTGGGTGGCAGCTGGATGGACTGAACAGCAAGGTTGGCTGCAGGTAAGGGGGCGGCAAAGGCAAACAGAGAGTAGGGGTTGATCGGTCGCTAAGAGAGAGAAGGGGGAGTGTAGGGGGAAATCAGAGAGGATACAACACCACCTTGGAGTAAAATAGAGTTGAAACACTAGCCGCCATCGAATACAACCCTAGCAATAAAAAAGGAGACTCCACATAGAATCTGAAAAGAGAAATCACACAAAACCTAACCCTAGTTCCAGCAAACGAGCACATAAATAGACTCCCATCAGGTGGGAAATAAAAAGGATAGAGGGAACCGGCTGGCAACAGTGCTGCCACTTCTAAATGCCACTCGGTCAAGTAGGGACCTGGACCGGCCATCCCAAACCGGCTACAGTCCGTCTCCTTACCAGTAGGTTCAGCCAGCTGTTTCAAAAGCCCTATGTCATAAACATTCAGAAATGCTTTTCTTTTATGGCTTGTATCATGTATCAACAATGTATTATAAAGGAAACCATAATTTTATTTTGAAAGATCTAAAAAAATGTTGTATTCTTTTTTTTTTGTTTAAAAAGATAATTAGAAGATTTATCTAATTAATTTAATTTTTTTTGGGAGAACTATCGTAACTAATTTGTCAGAGTATTTGCCTAAATAAACATAGTTTAGATATACTACAATTTAATTTTTTGTTATTTCCCATAATTTGAAAAAGAACAATGAAATCATCCAAAATGTAGGAGAGGATGTAAAGAGAAAAGTTGAAAAAGACATCGGCATGGCTTTTAAAATAGTATTTCTTTCACTGAAGTTGCATCCTTTATCCATGATTCACCCCTTCAACTTCTACTTTTGCATACATAACCAAGTTCAGGATTTCTGTGTAACATCAGTTTTGGATGCTCACAACACTTGCTTACATCTTAGATTTTGATGATTCAAGCATTAATGTTGATTCCATATAAGACAAAGTAAATAGAAAGTGGTTATTTCGCATAGCAATATTGTGTAAAAGCTTATTGAATAACTAAGTTTGTAGACATTTGTGATCTTATTCCAATGTGGTTTCTTATAAGCTTATGCACCAAACAACATAAAAAAAAGATGGCACAAAATGCGAAGACTTCCTGAAAGAAAGCAGGCTTAATTCTTGCATTTGGTTGCAAAACAATGCTCATAGTTCGCAGTAGGTCTTGCTCTGGCCAATATATAGCAACAGAAGCATCACGCAACAGCAAAGACAATTAAATTATTTCATAGTATTAATAATCACATGAACCAAACCTTGCCCGAAAAACATATTTCAAATTTTACAGATGATTTTCTATTATCTTGTTCAAACATAGCATAACAAATGTGGCATAAATGGAGTTACAAAAATGATACAAAAGGTAAAACATACATTTTTCTTCACATGAAATGCTAATTTGTGAGTTAAAAAAAATAAAAGGAAATTTCTAAGAAGAAACAAAAAGTGAGGTTTTCATAAAAGATAAAATTCTCTAAATATGTGATAAAAGCTTGAGAAAAGACTCGTCAATGCAAAACAAAACATGTAAGTAGCAGCACTC
>JXCR01141921.1:122720-145191 GCA_002079205.1 Phalaenopsis hybrid cultivar
TACCTTGACAGTGCCCCATATTGATCTTCAATTGGTTGTTGATTCGGCCCACACAACATAGATAAAGATGTCAACTGTCAACATCTATAATGAAAGTCATTTTGAAATGCAATCCCCATAATGAAATTTTTTTTCCATTATTGCAAAATTTGATATAGAGACCTGCTCCTTCACAAAATTGTTCATCAAACGGCTAAAAATGTTTATAGAAAAAAAGTGATATTTGATCAAGTGATAAAAGATTATTTGAGTCTACTAACTAGCCTGTAATATCTACCTTTATCCACAAGTGGCCTTCATTCTATTCCGTTTTTAGTTTTTTGGATCCATGAGTAGAGTTTCCAAAAATACATGTCATTCGCAAATAGCTCATATTTGGCTCGCTAAGTAACACATGTTCGATTCACCATTAAGCAAGCAAGCCGAATACGAATAGTTATTTTAGTGTGGTCTGTAACAAAGTGTTCTTGAATAAATTAAAAACATAAATAAATAACACTTACTATAAGTTTTTTATATTGATTTTTTATGTAAGATTTTAAAAAATAGTATATTTTATTATTTTTAAATTATTTGAGATAAATTTAAACCGAACGCAAACTGAAATTGAATTGAACCCAACACGAAAAAGCACTAGGCTAGCTCAAGCTCAGCTCGTTACACCCCTATCCATGAAAGGGTGAGCTATGTTACAACCAAGCATCCATTTTTTTTTTTTGTAGATATAGAATGTCATTCTTTTGTAAGTAGAAATATCATCACTAGAACACGCCACTTCTCCATGGGAACAAAGTGTATGACATGATCTAACTATATGATCTCAAACTCCATAATGAGAAAATTACTCAATTTATTTATCTTTTCCTAATCATCTCCAGTGAGGACAATGGCATGCTGAAATAGAATGAAAATAGTTATTTTCCAATTCAAGAGAGAATTAAACAACCATGATGTAATTTGATTGCACAAACAAACACACATCACTATCACTTCTAAAAATTTATCAAATGATGTAAGAAAAGGCTAACTAAGACCATTTTGGAGCATGCAAATTTTGTTTACATTTTCAAGTTCGAAGAATTTGTCTATAGATACATACCTTCAACTTATCATTTAAGAATGTATTCTTAGCATCTAGTTGATGCAGTAGCAAATTTAAATTTGTTTCTACTAAGAGTAAAACCTGATTGAGTTGAGTTTGAAATTTGGGACAAATACCTCTTCATAATTAATTTCATAAGATTATGTGGAACCTTTTTAAAACAAGTCAAGCAGTAAACACGTCCACCTTGTCATCAACATTATGTCAAAAATAAAAATTCAATTGCATCAAACTGGTTTGTTCCCTTCGAGTAAATCTGAGATTTCAAAATTTCAAATTTTCTCAAGTGCTTTAATTTCTTCTTGAATAGTAGTCGTCTCAATACTCAAGAGTTAATTGGAAAATGTAAATACGTAGTGTTGGTGAAAAATCGAATACTAGGAGACAGTCCATCACTGAAAATCAAGTCAAAGATTAGATTTAAACATGAAACCTTAAAACATTTTCTAATAGCAATAGGTTAATGAAAAACATTAGAAAGCTCAGTAAAATCAAATTCAATATTAGTGTTACCTAAGCAAGTTTCAAGAGTCTCTAGAGTCAATTCAATTTCTCGGTTCTACCTAAGAGAGTTTGACTTATAAACATTCTATTAAATATGTTGGTTTTCTTGAAGAATATTCTCTTGTTGATTTATTATTATTATTTATTTATTTTTTCCACAATTCCATTTTGTTGAAGCTATCAAGTATAAGCTTTGATGTAATAACCCCTGGCTTGTAAGATATGATTCCTCGTTGAAAGGTAGTATTCTCTCCCATTTCTTATTTTAATATCTTATGTCTTAGCTTGAAGTTAAGCTTGAATTATGTTGATGAATGTCCAGAAGATTTGGCCAACTTCAAACTTTTCTTTCATAATATATTCTTGCAATTCTAATTTGCTCCTTAATAAAAGTGACAAGCCATCTAGAACCTGTAATATTATTGATTCATGATGGACCACAATGGGGGAGATGGTCTATAAAGTTGATTTCAGTAGGCATTAACACATGCTTCGATAGTTGAAAAATCTCTCACTGAAAGATTTTGTTTTTTTAATTGAATAATTAGAAGAAATGGAGTAACAAAATATAAGAAATTTGGGTGTACTAATCAAGAATGCCACAAAATGACAGAACCATCTTAATCACAGCTGAAAAAAGAGTCACAATATTCCCTTAGTAATTATTTTTCAAGAGTGACACCTTTATAATAGAAGACGCCCGCACACATCATAGCATAGGCAACCATCTTTCCCAAACCCAAACTTGAAATTCACATAAAGTTGGTTTTCGTAACACAGTTACATGCTCTCGTAAGTTTGCTCATGGAAAAAAATTACAATTTATAATGGAGCCAAAAGAAATGAGATAAGTGATAGATACTTCTAAATGATGACAGAGCCAAGACCAATTATTTTTAAAAGTAATCCATCAGCATTTCAAATAGTAATTTCTATTTCTAATTATTACAAGTCTTTATCCAAATATGTGGGGTCGGCTACATGAATCTTTTTTTTTTTTACAATGTCATATTGAGTGTCATACTTTCATTTAATTCTAATAAACTAAGATCATTTTTTATACAATATACCTAAGTTTTTTTAGGTCGAACTCTTCCTTTCTTAATATACGTTGAATCTAAAGCATCTAATCTCCTAAATGGATCATGAGATGGTTGACATTTAATGTGACCAAACCATCAAAGATGACTCTCTCTAATCTTGTCTGTCACTAGANAGACTTCCTGAAAGAAAGCAGGCTTAATTCTTGCATTTGGTTGCAAAACAATGCTCATAGTTCGCAGTAGGTCTTGCTCTGGCCAATATATAGCAACAGAAGCATCACGCAACAGCAAAGACAATTAAATTATTTCATAGTATTAATAATCACATGAACCAAACCTTGCCCGAAAAACATATTTCAAATTTTACAGATGATTTTCTATTATCTTGTTCAAACATAGCATAANACTTTAACCTGAAAAAATAACTAAATAAATATTCATGCTAGCATGCAATCTAATACCTCCTTCAAAAGGATATAATCTAACGGTTCTTATGTTGTACACCTTTACTTTACCCAATCATGTATGCATGCAAACAAAAATATAATGTGTGCAGAGTGAATTAATAAACATGTTGCTTATATATATTTTTATTTCTTGCCAAAGTTGACTAACCATATAAACTAAAGTTGACTAACCATATAATCAATGCATCTTTCTAACGTGCCAGATCCTAACAATGAGGCATATATAAATGTTCAAAAAGATGAAGCCATTATAGCAATTTAATCAAAAATGGGTTAAATTCCAAAATGGTCCCCCGATTCTTCATGTGGCCAGTTTAGCGCCAAAGTAACATGCTTCTCAATGTAGTCCATCAAATATACAAATTAAACCAAAATAACCCTCGTGGGCTAAATTGAGGTTAATTGTATAAATTACAAACATAATTAGGATCAATTTTGTATCATAATCTTTATATGAGGGGCCCTTTTGAATCAAATTTGTATATTCAATAAACTAAAATGGAGAAATCTGATACTATAGGATTAAAATGGCCATATTCAAATGAATATTCAAGGGGTTATATTGGGATCTAATCTAATTGAAAATATCTGGTACAGAAAAACTATATAAACTTGCTGCATCATGGGATGTGCTACTACACAAAGCAGCATACAAGCACTAAAATATCATGAAATAATGAAAAGATAAAGAAAGAATAGAAACAGAGTGCTGACAAATATTTAACATCAAATATCAAATTGATCAAAGCATTCCATCAGCTGGCGAGAAAATCAATTTAGCAATTATATTTGTTGACTAAGCAATTTCTCTAGAAAAGTCAAGAGCTTTCCCATGATAAAAGCTTCAGGCATCACTTTAAAATAGTTTTTAAAGTTCAACTGCTTTAATTCATGATTCAAAAAAAAATCACAGCAAGAAACACAATTGAGTTCACTGTGCTTTTTAGAGATATAAGGTACATAATTAGTTAAATAAAGCTAAGCATATGATATATAATTTTAGTAGGTATAATTCAATATTATTAGAAGAAAAAGTGATAACTATGTGTCATAGGCTTAAGTACCTTGAATCTGTAATACAGAACAATAGGGATACATAGGAGGGAATATCTTAAAGAGTTCAGATTAAATGGTTAAAATGAAGATGTCTAAAGAGTATTAAGCAATAAGAGGATATCNAAAAAACATTAGAAAGCTCAGTAAAATCAAATTCAATATTAGTGTTACCTAAGCAAGTTTCAAGAGTCTCTAGAGTCAATTCAATTTCTCGGTTCTACCTAAGAGAGTTTGACTTATAAACATTCTATTAAATATGTTGGTTTTCTTGAAGAATATTCTCTTGTTGATTTATTATTATTATTTATTTGTTTTTTTCACAATTCCATTTTGTTGAAGCTATCAAGTATAAGCTTTGATGTAATAACCCCTGGCTTGTAAGATATGATTNTTTCCAAAATAGGGAAATATTTTCATTCACTTCCATGCATGAAAGGTAGAACCATGATTATTTAATTTTTCTCTCAAACTGAGTCGTAGATGTTAGTCAATTGCTAGTTTAAATAGAGAGTTGACACGTGACAGTGGCTTTGCAAAAATATGTGTTGTTTAAACATTTATTAGCATGTAAATGAACTTCATGAGTCCTTCCTCTTGCCTTGCTTTTATGAAATGTCAACCGATCTCAAATTGATTTGTTGCATCAAGATGGGCATGATTCTTTGCCATGTTTAGACAAGAATTTTTATCCCAAGCACCACCAAGGATTTTCAAGTTGACAATTTTACTTACCCAAGTAACATAATAAGCCGCATACCTTGACAGTGCCCCATATTGATCTTCAATTGGTTGTTGATTCGGTCCACACAACATAGATAAAGATGTCAACTGTCAACATCTATAATGAAAGCAATTTTGAAATGCAATCCCCATAATGAATTTTTTTTTCAATTATTGCAAAATTTGACATAGAGACCTGCTCCTTCACAGAATTGTTCATCAAACGGCTAAACATGTTTCTAGAAAAAAAGTGATATTTGATCAAGTGATAAAAGATTATTTGAGTCTACTAACTAGCCTGTAATATCTACCTTATCCACAAGTGGCCTTCATTCTATTCCGTTTTTAGTTTTTTGGATCCATGAGTAGATCTACCAAAAAAACATGTCATTCGCAAATAGCTCATATTTGGCTCACTAAGTAACACATGTTCGATCCACCATTAAGCAAGCAAGCCGAATACGAATAGTTATTTTAGTGTGGTTTGTAACAAAGTGTTCTTGAATAAATAAAAAACTTAAATAAATAACACTTACTATAAGTTTTTTATATTGATTTTTTATGTAAGATTTTAAAAAATAGTNCCAAAAATACATGTCATTCGCAAATAGCTCATATTTGGCTCACTAAGTAACACATGTTCGATTCACCATTAAGCAAGCAAGCCGAATACGAATAGTTATTTTAGTGTGGTCTGTAACAAAGTGTTCTTGAATAAATTAAAAACTTAAATAAATAACACTTACTATAAGTTTTTTATATTGATTTTTTATGTAAGATTTTAAAAAATAGTATATTTTATTATTTTTAAATTGTTTGAGATAAATTTAAACCGAACGCAAACTGAAATTGAATCGAACCCAACACGAAAAAGCACTAGGCTAGCTCAAGCTCAGCTCGTTACACCCCTATCCATGAAAGGGTGAGCTATGTTACAACCAAGCATCCATTTTTTTTTTTTGTAGATATAGAATGTCATTCTTTTGTAAGTAGAAATACCATCACTAGAACACGCCACTTCTCCATGGGAACAAAGTGTATGGCATGATCTAACTATATGATCTCAAACTCCATAATGAGAAAATTACTCAATTTATTTATCTTTTCCTAATCATNTGAACCCAACACGAAAAAGCACTAGGCTAGCTCAAGCTCAGCTCGTTACACCCCTATCCATGAAAGGGTGAGCNCCTCAAGCCCAGCTCGTTACACCCCTATCCATGAAAGGGTGAGCTATGTTACAACCAAGCATCCAATTTTTTTTGAAGATATAGAATGTCATTCGTTTGTAAGTAGAAATATCATCACTAGAACACGCCACTTCTCCATGGGAACAAAGTGTATGACATGATCTAACTATATAATCTCAAACTCCATGATAAGAAAATTACTCAATTTATTTATCTTTTCCTATTCATCTCCTGTGAGGACGATGGCATACTGAAATAGAATGAAAATAGTTATTTTCCAATTCAAGAGAGAATTAGACAACCATGATGTAATTTGATTGCACAAACAAACACACATCACTATCACTTCTAAAAATTTATCAAATGATGTAAGAAAAGGCTAACTAAGACCATTTTGGAGCATGCAAATTTTGTTTACATTTTCAAGTTCGAAGAATTTGTCTATAGATATATACCTTCAACTTATCATTTAAGAATGTATTCGTAGCATCTAGTTGATGCAGCAGCAAATTTAAATTTGTTTCTAGTAAGAGTAAAACCTGATTGAGTTGAGTTTGAAATTTGGGAAAAATACCTCTTCATAATTAATTTCATAAGATTATGTGGAACCTTTTTGAAACAAGTCAAGCTGTAAACATGTCCACCTTGTCATCAACATTATGTCGAAAATAAAAATTCACTTGCATCAAACTAGTTTGTTCCCTTCGAGTAAATCTGAGATTTCAAAATTTCAAATTTTCTCAAGTGCTTTAATTTCTTCTTGAATAGTAGTCGTCTCAATACTCAAGAGCTTCTTCTATGTTAATTGAAAAATGTAAATACGTAGTGTTGGTGAAAAATTGAATACTAGGAGACAGTCCATCACTGAAAATCAAGTCAAAGATTAGATTTAAACATGAGACCTTAAAACATTTTCTAATAGCAATAGGTTAATGAAAAACATTAGAAAGCTCAGTAAAATCAAATTCAATATTAGTGTTACCTAAGCAAGTTTCACAGTTACATGCTCTCGTAAGTAAGGGTGTAAATGAGCCGAACACGAGCGAGCCATGCTCAGCTCGTGCTCGGCTCGTTTATATTTCGAGCTCAAAAAGTGTGTTCGTGTTCGNATATTTCGAGCTCAAAAAGTGTGTTCGTGTTCGGCTCGTTTGCTTAACGAGCCGAACACGAGCTGTTCACGAACAGAGTCCTTTGAACAACCCTAATCATATCGCCATTAGACATTAAGGGTTTGAGCAAGATTTAAAAATTTTTATTTATATTAAAACATCACTTGGATCTAATTTAATATTTTTATTCTATTTTCTTAATCAATATTTTAATTGATTATAAATCTTTGTAGTCTTGTAGTCAATTAGATTNGCACCAACCCTATCATAGATACATTGGTTTCGCATTTTGTCTCTAAGTGTAAATTGACCCATCCACCTAAGCATTCTCATCTCAAGAACACTTAGTTCTGTGGTTCACTTTTAAGGGCAACATTCTGCGCCATAAAGCATTGCAGATCTCACCGCCATCTTATAAAATTTTCCTTTAAGTCTAAGCAGTATTTTTCTATCAAAAAATAGGCACGATGCATTCCTCCAGTTAAACTAACCAACTTGAATTCTACTAATAGCATCCCATCCATATCACCATTACTTCGAACAATAGACTTGAGATTTCTAAAACGTTCACATCTTTTAATGATTTGATCATCCATAATTACAACTCTGCCAATATATCTATTACTAGTAAAATTACATTACATGTATTCAGTTTTAAATCTACTCAATTAAAGTCCTTTAGAATCCACTGTAGAACTTCATAATTAAAGTTTTTTCTGAACTCTTTCTCTAGTCTTATCCACAAGAAGGATATCATCCGCAAAAAGCATACACCGAGATACCTCCTTCAAATGTTCAGTAAAAGCATCAATAACTAAAGCAAAAAGATATAGGCCTAAAGTCGATCCCTGATGTAATCCAACTAAAATAGAAAAATACTTGGTCAATTTTCATTTTGTTCAAACACAAGTAACAGCTCTAGTATGCATATCCTTAGTGACTTGAATATAAGTCATATCAACACCTTTCTTTTCTTGAATATGAGTCATATCAACACCTTTCTTTTCTAAATCAATAAAAATTATATGTAGATCATCCTTAGTCTCCGTGTACTTCCCCATCAAACATTTCAATAAATGTATAGCTTCCATAGTAGACTTGTCCGACATAAATCCAAACTGATTATGAGAAATCTTTGTATCACGTCTTAATTTATGCTCAATTACTCTCTCCCATTATTTTAATGTATGACAAATTAACTTAATTCCTCTATAATATGAACACTATTATGCATCTCCTTTATTCTTAAAATCGTTAGATATAAAAGGAACTAAAAAAACTAGGAAGCATATGTGCAAAATTAAGCCAAATTTCGCAACTTCCATGCATGAAGGTAAATACAACACATGAATATTTTTCAAAAGTTTTAAGTATAACAAATAAAACTGTCAGTAATCTGCATGGTGTCAAACATAAGCAAATAATAATGCCAAAAATGAAAATTCAAAAAGGTCTACAAGAACCAAAACTTGTGGCATGGTGGTTTTTCAACTATTTTTATATAAAAAAGTAGATTAAATATGCAAAAAAAATATCTACAGGATATTATTTATACTAAGACAATGCATTCTTATGAAACAACAAATTTAGCAAACAAAAAGATATTCACCTTCAAAGCAATCTCCAAGCAAGCTAAACGANTTTAGCAAACAAAAAGATATTCACCTTCAAAGCAATCTCCAAGCAAGCTAAACGATTAGATGGGCGACTCAAAATTAAACTCCATAATGCGCCAAGACCCTGAGTGGCTCGATCACCATCAGAAACATCTTTCTTAAGATGATCATAAATACTTGAGTAACAAACATCCTCCAACAATCTCAATGCAGAGTCTGGCAAAAATGGAGCTTCTCCAAGAAGTCTACTAAAGGACTTATCTGAAGCTGGAAACGAATCAAGAAGGCCTTTTCCCTACAAAATTTAATACTCATGTTAGTTAGATATATATATATATATATATATATATAAAGAGAGGGGGGGGGGGGGACTGTTTTAAAAAAAAAAAAAAAAAAAAANTTCTCCATTGCGTCCTATGTAGTGTCATATTTTCATTTAGTTCTAGTAAATTAAGATCACTTTTTATACAAGAAGCCCAAGTCTTCCTAGGTCTACCTCTGCCTTTCTTAACACAAGTCGAATCTAAAACATCTACTTCCCTAATCGGATCATCTAATGGTCGACGTTTAATATGACCAAACCATCTAAGACGACTTCCTCTTTGATCGGATCATTTGTAACACCATGATGCTTGAAAATATTAATAATGTCGAGTGTATTCTGGAGATCATCAGAATATCGACGTTTAATGTGACCAAACCACCTAAGACGACTTTCTCTAATTTTGTCCGTCACAGGAGCTACAACAACCATATCACGGATATATCATTTCGCATTTTGTCTCTTAGTGTAAATCCACTCATCCACCTAATCATTCTCATCTCGGCAACACTTATTATTATGCTTCTCTTTTAAAGGCCAACATTCAGTGCCATAAAGTATTGCAGGTCTCACCACCGTCTTATACATGAAGAGAAGAAAAAAAAAATTCACATACCAAACTAAAAGCATCACACATTATTACATCACAGTTAAGATTGAAAATAGGAANGAGAAGCATAAAAGACAATTCAGCAAGAAAATAATACAAAGAACAAATAAAAATATTTTCCAGGGCAGAATTCAATATGATTTGGAACAAAATATGGAGGTTCAACAGAAAAAAAAAGCTAATTGTTTAAGTGAAATTACAATAATCCCTAATGAGAAAAGGACCAAAATAAATCCCCGATTGTTTGTGATAGGCTAAAAAAAGGTTTGATTTAGTCCTTAAATGCTTAGAATGGGAGATAAAATTATGACATTATAATAAAATAACAGAAATTAAAGTTAAAATTAATGGATGGTATTAAAAATAAAGTTATTTTAAAATTTTACATATTTTCTAAATTTCTACAAAAGCTGACTCCCCATTTACCTTGTTTAGAAAGTATTCTGACAATAGCATTAACAATATCTCTTACTAAATTTTCAAATGCTTCTAAAAAATTAATACACATTAAATTTTAATATTTTAATAAATATTATCAATAAACTTCTTACAAAATATCTCAAACTAAACAAAAGCATTTATTAGATTTTGTAAGAAAATTCAGGAAAAAAATTTTTAAAAAATCATCTTTTTTAGCTGCATCAATTAAATTTAACTTCATTTATTATTGCTTTTAACAATGCAACCATTTTGGACGAAATCAAAACTTCCATATAATCTTAAATTAAAATGGACCCCCGCAAATAATTGAAGAATAATTTTATAATCTGTAACTAAAATGGAGGACCATTTCGGTGAATTTCTCAATCCCTGAAAATATTTGATCTCACTAACAATTAGTAATCTAGAAGTTGCCATATTAAAAGCTGCTTTATAAATACAAATNTGCAAATAATTGAAGAACAATTTTATAATCTGTAACTAAAATGGAGGACCATTTCGGTGAATTTCTCAATCCCTGATAAAATATTTGATCTCACTAACAATTAGTAATCTAGAAGTTGCCATATTAAAAGCTGCTTTATAAATACAAATATGCTTTAAATGATAGATAAATAAGCCAAAAATTAAACTCTAAATAGCTCCTGCTTTTGTTTGACCATTTCTGTGTATTTCTCAATCCCTAATAAAATATTTTGTCTCACTAACTATTAGTTATCTAGAAGTTGGCATATTAAATGATTCTTTATAAATAAAAATATGATTTAAATTACAGATAAGGAAGCCAAAAAATGCTCTGAATCGCTCTTTTTTTTGTTTGCCCTCCTGAAGAATAAATTGCAATCATGATTGATGACTGTTACTAAACCAGCATCAATTTACAATAAATTACATGAAGAAAAGAAACAACAACAACAACAAAGCCTTAATCCCACTATGTGGGGTCGGCTACATGAATCCTTTTTCTCCATCGCGTCCTATGTAGTGTCATATTTTCATTTAGTTCTAGTAAATTAAGATCACTTTTTATACAAGAAGCCCAAGTCTTCCTAGGTCTACCTCTGCCTTTCTTAACACAAGTCGAATCTAAAACATCTACTCTCCTAATCAGATCATCAGATGATCGACGTTTAATGTGACCAAACCACCTAAGACGACTTTCTCTAATTTTGTCCGTCACAGGAGCTACAACAACCATATCACGGATATATCATTTCGCATTTTGTCTCTTAGTGTAAATCCACTCATCCACCTAATCATTCTCATCTCGGCAACACTTATTATTATGCTTCTCTTTTAAAGGCCAACATTCAGTGCCATAAAGTATTGCAGGTCTCACCACCGTCTTATACATGAAGAGAAGAAAAAAAAAATTCACATACCAAACTAAAAGCATCACACATTATTACATCACAGTTAAGATTGAAAATAGGAACTTAAATTATAGCATTAGTGCTATAATTAGAATTAATCCACTGCAACGAAAAACTAACAGCACAAAAATCTGATTAACCTTAGGGGTAAAACACAAAGATATTCTAGAACTGTATAACCAACAAAAAATTGAGCATTACAAAAAAAAAACTTTCCACAAAAAAAAAAAAAAAAAAAACAGCAAGAATTTCTCAGCAGATTGAATTTGTGAGAAATAATGCAAACCACATTTGATAGAAGACTTTTGGGATGCTCGGAGAAATGTGTTCGTGTATTTGAAATACTCATTTATTATAATTTCAAAATAGGGTGCCTATTATTTTAGTTGGCAGCATGCGATTTGCCACACCTATAGGATCATGATTTTGTGGCAATAAATTTTGTTTGTTATTTTAAGCCCGATAGACCCCATGATATTCCATGGCAATGAATTAGAACATAACAAAAAACAATTACAACTCAGCATCATCACTTCCTATAGGCAAATAAGATATATAGGATCATGATTTTGTGGCAAAAAAATTGTTTTTTTTATATTTTATTTTAAACCCAATAGACCCCATGATACTGCATGGAAATGAATTATAAAAAAACAAAAAAAAAATAAGACAAAGTCCCATCATCATCTTCCTCCCATAGGCAAATAGCACAAGGTCAAACAGGTTTGAGCGGTCCGTTGTCATAAATGTTCATAATGTGATCAGTATTGAAATAGAGAATGCAGGTGGATTCATGCATGGTTAATTACATGTGGGAACAATCATAAGGAAGACTTCATAGAATTGTGCATTAAGAAATCACATAAATGGGGAAAACAAATGCATGGAAAAATCACATTTATTAATCAGCACATTTTTTTAAAAAGGCAAAGCTTGATTTTATAGTTTTTTCCCCTTCTTATTTTTATTTTTTTTTGTTAACAAGAACATGTCATGTGTCTTCAAGCTTTAAATAGCTTCTTTACTTAAGACATTAACCAAAAGGTTAGTTTTTTAATTATTACTAAATTTGGTCAATTGGATCACAAATTTAATGCCCACGCACTTCTTAGTAAATTGGAAACTTGAGTACGCTTAAAACAGCACACATAAAACTAATAGCGGCTCACTAGTTCTAGCAATTTAAAAACTCATCAAGGAAAAAAAAATTGGTTCCATTAGTTATATCCTGCATGTAAAGAACAATCCATAATAAAGTAGCAATTAATATATCTATGTAAAAAAATTTGAAGAAAGTACAACAAACTACAATGAAAGAAGATAAACAGGTCGAAAATATAGTTTTGCAATTTCATTAAATTTAGTAATCATCAGACATCAATCTTTGCTTATTCTACCAAGACAATCATTATTGTGCTTGCAGAGGTCGTTAGCAAATAAAACACAAAAGAATTTAGAAAATTACATGTATAACGCCTAAACAACAAAACACAGCTTCCAGGCACTATATTGTGTACCTTTTGACGATCCCAATCTGAAATAATATGACTTTGCAAAAGTGAAACCACATCACCATCAGCATCACTCTGCAACACAAGGATATTTTTAGGTAAACATTAAAAGAGAAAATATACTTTAAAACAATCAGA
The DNA here is from genome assembly GCA_002079205.1 of Phalaenopsis hybrid cultivar. NCBI lineage: Eukaryota > Viridiplantae > Streptophyta > Magnoliopsida > Asparagales > Orchidaceae > Phalaenopsis > Phalaenopsis hybrid cultivar. The sequence continues at coordinate 135,923 of JXCR01141921.1, forward strand.
AAGATCGATGAATCTCAAAAGCAAGTTAAAATATTTGGCTCAAATACCTGCCTCAAAAACTTTTTTACCAGAACTACAGGAAACTTTATCATGTCGAGCAATAAGTAAATAAAGATAAAAAAAAAATATACAAGCACCACATCACTTAAGAGAAAGCTTCCGGAAAAGTTTCCATCCAATTAGATTTTCATCAGAAATGTTTGAAAGGATTGTAAAACTAAAAGCAATGTTTGCAAGCATACAGATAAAATAAAAATGATTATTGGATGGAAACAATTGTAAAACTAAAAGCACATAAACTGTCAAAACGTTTCAAAAAGCAATGTTTGACTAATATGAATCTGAAAGAGAAACGGTAAGGAAGAATATATCAAAACAAAAAAGGGAATAAGGAGTACAAAAAGAAAAATAATCCAAATCTTTAGATTTCAATCCTGGGACTTCAACTAAAGTCTATCTCATAAAGACTCAAGCCGTCCTAATCAGTATAAATTGAGCAAGCAACGTAAGGGAAGATTCTCAGCCTGACTTCCAAGTGATGGATGCAGCAACTATTATAGATCAGCAACATTAGAAAAAAAAAAACTTATAAATAAAAGTTAAATATGAAAAAGATTAAAGCCAACTAGAGCGGCTATTTATAATCTCAATTTACACGCCAGCATTATTAGCACTCAAAATCAAGTAATTCAAAGAAAAAGCTTCCACCATGTGAGCCGATGTAATTAAGTCCAACATTCTCAACTACGGGCTCTAGACCAACTAAATACAAATCAAATTCTACTTGATCGTGAATTCAACACCTACAAGCCAAGACAATCTACTTATGCCTTATCAAAAAGATCATAAATAAAAAGCTTCAAACTTTATAAAAAGAAGAATTCTTAGGGCTATGTGTAGATTTTTAGAGCCCATAAATTTATGATGACTATTGGTAAAGATTTATTTTTCTATCATTGGCTAATAATTTTGGCTACGTTGGATGTTGAGGACACCTATGTGGCACACTCCAACTTTTTTATGCTTCCAATCCATTATTTAAGAGTGACTATCACGTTCATTTAATAGGTTCTAACAACAGAGATGACATATGTGTGATGGTACAATGAGTCTAAGTAGAGAAAACACCTGAGGGCTCCGAAAATTCCAACTCTCTGCATTTATTTTTTTATGTTTTGAGAAAGCTTTGGAGAGTTAAATTTTCAAAAAACATATTGGATTGTAGATAAGTTATTACCCAGAGATTTCGCCCTCATTTTGCGAGGACTTTTTAATCTATGGTTCGAGGTTTCCCATATGCGCCAGCCCCTATGGTTAATTACCCCTCTCAATAACGGGAGAGCACTTTCAATTAAGATCATTAAGAATTGAATATGATTTAATCCATAAGATGCATTTGGTGTCATAAGGCAATTTATATGATTTTAAAACATGAATTAAACAAAATAAATGTTTAGAAGACCCATGTAAGACTTGAATTTATATAAATTTGTCTTATTTGAATGAATATATTGATGCAAGCAAAAGTTCACTTTAAGCTTTGTAAAATACCGTCTTTTGTTAGCCAGCAAACATGTTGTGAATCTGGTGACGAGCTTTTAAAGTTTCAAAATTTTCAAGTTTGAATTACTTTTGAAGCCTTATGAGCCTGTATTTTAAAGCANCAAAATAAATGTTTAGAAGACCCATGTAAGACTTGAATTTATATAAATTTGTCTTATTTGAATGAATATATTGATGCAAGCAAAAGTTCACTTTAAGCTTTGAAAAATACCGTCTTTTGTTAGCCAGCAAACATGTTGTGAATCTGGTGGCGAGCTTTTAAAGTTTCAAAATTTTCAAGTTTGAATTACTTTTGAAGCCTTATGAGCCTGTATTTTAAAGCATAAACTTTAAAATATTTGTACGCATAAAGAGCTTAAATTTCAAAAGCTCAAGACTTTAAATACATTTAAAATTCTAAAAGCATGCATTTTAAAAGCTTGAATTTTCAAATTATTATAAAATTTTAAACGATTTGTATTTTATTTTAATTTATAAGTGCAAATATTCCAGGTTTTTTAAATAATTACAAGTTCAAATCACCCGAAATTCCGACAACTTCACGGTGTCAACTTTCATTTGAAGGCACGGAAGAATGTCAGTCTTCCCAGCTATCTCAAAAGACTCGATGGTCGTGAGGCATTACGACGGGAGAGCAAAACAGAATATTTAACCCGTGATTTCAAAAGATGCAACGGGTCTTCAACATACCTGAAGAAAATGTCAAATCACAAGTAGATAATTCCCCAAGCGCTACTTTACTTTTCTGAAATGATACTTGATTCACACGGACGAGGTACTTGTGTTTCCATGGACGAGTAATTTAAAATACCAATTTTAAAAAGAGTTCTCCAGACAAGTTTGTGATTCCCCAAACGGTAATTAATTCCCACGGACGGGTGCTCGCGCTCTCCTCTAATGGAAATTTTTGAAAATTAACCTATGTGTTATACCTTCGAGCTTTGTCGGCGTTGACGATGACGACGATAAAATAAAAGTATAACACGAAACTTTTTTTTTATAAAATACATGACATAAAGTACNCTTGTGTTTCCCATGGACGAGTAATTTAAAATACCAATTTTAGAAAGAGTTCTCCAGACAAGTTTGTGATTCCCCAAACGGTAATTAATTCCCACGGACGGGTGCTCGCGCTCTCCTCTAATGGAGATTTTTGAAAATTAACCTATGTGTTATACCTTCGAGCTCTGTCGGCTTTGACGATGACGACGATAAAATAAAAGTATAACACGAAACTTTTTTTTTATAAAATACATGACATAAAGTACTTAATAATAAATTGGAGAAGGAAGCCCTGGCTGGGTGGACTGCTCGGGCTCCAATAGCAAGACAAGTGAAGGCATTGTCCGGGTTCTGAGGATTGGCGGAAATGAGCAACTACGAGCTTCATTTCAAATAGGAAGTTCGTGCTTATTCCACTGATTGCAATTTTATCGCAAAGGTAGTAGAAAAAGAGGCACAAATGGCTTCTGCGTACAGGAAGCGAAAGAAGAGAAAGATGGAAGTTTCGGAAGACTTTGTATGCCGCAATCTGTCGTTGCTTCCTTCACTACCTATAATCGTGAATGTATCACAAGGGTTTCTTCACATAGAGATTCAGAGGTTTCTGTGTTGAGAGATCCGCTCATCTCTTTCCCGAGCGTAGAATGAGAGATAGTTGGGAAGCAATCGGGTTGTGCATGGAGCGACGAACAGTAGGGTGGCTTCATGTGTGCGATCGGAGAGAACAGAAGGAAGGGCTTTGGCTACAGAGATTGATGAAGAGGGCTAGGGGAAGCCTCATTTGGATATTACAGCTTTGTTTCTATCTTTCTATATGTGGACAGAAGAAATGATGGCCACTACACGGGTAAGAACAACCACCTCTACCTCCTCCACAAGCTCATGCTCGCTACATCTGCTTGCTCCCTACCCATGACAGCAGAGAAAGCCATAGATGAGGGCACATATTGACTGCATTAACTCCTCCATCCATCGACTCATATGAAAACCACAAAAGACATGAATGAATCTATACATCACTGGAACGGTCATAAAAGCGCAGTATGAGTTCATTAACCTTTCCCAATCCAACATAGAACATTTGATTCACCTCTAACAAGTAACGCACCAATGAATAAAAAAAGCCTGATGAAAATGTATAGGACAAAAATGAAGCCTTGCTTGAAGGCATCAAAGAATCATAGTTCAAGAATCTTCAATCTTTGATCCGACTAACTCACAAAACATTCATCATTAATCATTAACAGAACCAGACTTAAAAATCGCCAATTTTTCATTAGACTTTGAGATGTCATCAATTTTGCATCTCTGGTAATCTTTTATACAGGCACAAGGAGAAAAACATTCATAATTAGTGACTATTCGTTGCAGAAACCTAATAATGACTTGTGAGTTGTACTTCGATGGTGGTCAACACGGCCTACATATGATCCCGGCATCAATGGAATGCTCATAACCTATAAACCTCCATTTGGTCATCAGAGATGTATTTGTTCATCGTTGTTATATGTTGATTTGTAGACAGTAAGGGAGTGTGTACCTAGCAAATTAGATAAATATGATAATAATGTCTTCTTCTTCTTTTTTTTTCTAGGCATGCATTCAATAATTGGTACAAACATTAAAATTCTCAAATAAATTTTTTAGTGCTTTAAACAAAGGAAAATTAGATAATAATTATTTTGGATACTTTTCACATTCATAAATTAATCAATTATGCATGATATGTGCAAAGGTTGATTAAGTGTCATGTCCAGCTAGATTTTGCAAATGATTCTCAGCAGCTAAAATGGAATCCACAAAGGCTTGGCAGAAGGGCTGTTAGAAAGGTAATTCAGATGTGTTTTAGATGTGTGTCTATTCATAAAGATTTAATATACTCTATGATTTAGAGAGATTGAAGTTTTACTGGGGTGCCTTGAGTCCACGAAAATAGTGCACCATTAAATTTTTTACTTGATTTATTCATAGAGATATATGCTAAGCATTAGAAAGATTATATATTCTTGTTTTATTTCCACATAAGCATGCCCATGTTATGTTAACAAAAAAATAAGGGAAAAAGTTTTCATTAAAGTGATCTATGACATGTGTACTAATGAACTCATTATGTTTGCTTTGACCATTCTGCCCTTCAAATGTGACTTTAAGTGAGAGGGCCAGCCGTGGTTAAATGCTATCATGGGTTCTCATTTTTTAGCAATGGCTTTAACCAATCAAAAATAAAGTATGAATAAATTCCTATAAAAAAAGAAAAACCATCCCCATATCACTGAATTTTTTAGCTATCCTTCATGACTTATGGGATTTAAGATACTCAAATATTCTCATTTGACTTAAAAAGATCATGAAGAATCAGGGGAAATTTCAATAAACACAAAAAAAAAAATTCAAAAGAAAAAAATGATAGACCAAATGTTGAGACTAATCACCTCCAGACTGCTCTAGGTTGACCGGGTTATTTTGCATCATAAATCATGCTAATGCACCAAGTATTTAAACCTTAAAAAAAAAGTGCTCAAGAAGCAAATACAAGGGATAGATAGCCCAAGTGCGTTAAACGAAATATAAGCGCTAAATTGTATAGCATCAATGGAATATCAATGCGTCAAAAAGTATTTTAATGCATCAGATTATCCCTCACTATATTTAGAAAACATGTAGACTTTGAGGGCTACTTGTATGAAAAGCACAACTGGTTGTGTCATTGCACTAATAGCAGTGCAATCATAGCATGCATTAAAAAGTTTGCCAAGGCACTAAGGCCCCATTTGGGGCAGCTTATAACAGCAGACAGCATTTTCAAAATGCCGCCACCCTGTTTGCTTCGTGCGTTTCGGGAGCATAATAAAAAACGTCGTTTTCAATTCTTTACTAGACGAGGACGTGGTAGACACCCCGGGGCCCGCGTCTTTAAAAAGCGTTCGGATGTTTTTTTTCTTGCGGTGCCCTTCCGTCGTCTCTCGCTCGACACCTCTCGCCTCTGGAACAAAGCTGATCTCAAACTTTGCAATCGGAGGTGGAGAGAAGAAAGATCATCATCCACGCCGGCCTTGGGATTGGTTGGAAAATGTATTTTCTTAATTCTATTCATTTGTTTCCTATGAGCTATTTTTTTCAACGATTTTTTCTTTTTTTTTATTTTTTGCTTCAGATTATGTGATGGTGATTTATTGTGCTAAGATCGCCGGAAATAGAAGTCATCGGCTTAGCAACGACCCGCGGTAACATTTATAATACTTTGGCTACAAGGAATGCTCCGCGCCTGGTACATTGTTGAATTTCATTGGTGGATAGTCTTTCAGGTTTAGGAAACTAGTCTCTGGACCTCGTCTGTCTCACTTTCCTTGTTTTTAAGCTATGTTTATCTAATGATCTTGATGCATTATCTGTTTGGGCTTCGAAGCTTATTTTATTTATATATGATTGATGTCTTATGCGTTATTGTTAAGAACATCTCTTTAAGGTGCTCATTCAGAATTGTTTTCCCTTTCATGATTTGTATTTCCTTCTCTTGTATAGTTGAGGTGACATGAGATTGCAGAAAGAAGTGATATGTAATAGTATCAAGGTATTTACAAATTCCTCTGTTGGCATGCTATTCAAAATGCTTTACTTATTTCAACTTTCTCATCAGCTTCTGAAGTATAATCAATATTAAAGATGTATTGTACCTTATTTTTAATTGGTAGACGAAGTATCTAATTTATTTAAGTAATATTTTCAACAACTTCCAACTATGCTATGTTAGATATATAATTTTTTTCTTTGTAATCATTCCAATATAGCAGTATCTTTCATTGTTATATGTACAAATAACATTTTCTGTCACCGTATTTTTAAATTTGAAGCAGTTTACAGTTTTTGGTTGGTTTGGTAGTAAAGATACATTCACACTAATTTTCTTTATTAAAAGTTCGGTAATTAATGAAATATTTTATCCATAAACTGCTACTATATGGATTTATAGAATATTGAAATATTCTATCCATAAACTTCTTATTCTTAACATTTGAACAATAAATTTTAAAAATATTTTGTATTTTTATGTTCTTGAATCTTCACTTTTATCTCCCCTTTATGATTGCATTAAGAATGTTGGTAAATTTATAAATATCAAAATTTTGGCGGCCTGTATGTGTCAAATGAGTCTGAAGTGAGTTAATTAGTTCTGAAATAGCAAAAGTGTAGATATTGCTGTTTTTTTTAGAACAATACCAAGTTTACGTGCCAGATTGTTCATTTAACCAAAAAAATTTGTAAATCAACTGTTTATAACAGCTGCAGTTTATCCAGAACAGTGGCAGATTGGTCATTTTTCCAAAATCAATTGTTCTCTAAACGCACAAACCAAACAGCCAGTGAGCTTATCTGGATCAGCTGGTCATCAGCAGATTATCAAGATAAGTTGCAGCTGCCCCAAACAGACCCTAAATCAACCAAAATAAATTTAAATAACATTTTAAAATTATAAATTTTATGTATAGCAATAAATAACTAAAATGCAACACCATTTGTACTATGGCATCAATAATTAAATGATGCATTAAAACGTGTTTCAATGCATCTAAAGCTTCCAAACGGTCTCAATGACAACCAAAGTATTCCAATAGATGTTTGGGTAACCCAGACAACATGCCTCTAACAAATTACTAAAAACACTACCAAGAACCAAATTACCACAATACCCCCAGGGCCATAGCTTAAACACAATTTTAAACATATGGATATGCAAGCCAAGTATAAGTTTGATCATGATGATTCCAATAGATCAAAGGTTAGTGTCCTAGTAAGTGATCACCTCAAATATGTTAAAATACGCACCACATCAAAAATAAAAATTTCACTAGTAAAATTTTAAACTTATAAGACTATAAGTCTAGCTAATCGGCTTTTTAAGAATTCCTAGTACAACTTTTGAGATTTCCTCACTCTCGAGATCATAAGTTCCACTCAAAGGTTCCATCAGATATAATCCCCAAACTAATTATTAGGAGCCAGAAAGCCAAAATGCCATAGAAACAAATTTAATTCATGGGCTAGTTTCCCCACCTTATAAGACCTAAAATTTAGCCAATTTATAAAATTATAACACAAAGTTTCTAAATAATGAAACCAAAGTAAGCTACATCATCATAAAGCTCATCAATTAAATACTAAATTTAGGAAAAATCCAATGTTAACTATCAGGCCAATCAAATTACTGCCTTAAACAGACCCCTTCAGGCGTACAATTCATAATCATGCCATGTCTCCAAAGCCCTTACTAGTCATGTCAACTATATCTTAAAAAACGACCATATTAATACCTCTAAACCACTCAGTCAAGTTGATATAGTACACCCTCTTGTAGAATATGAATCAATGAAAACCTAGAAAAATATATTCTCAACACTCACACTTCCACTCCAATCCACTCGGAATACCTAGAAGGAGATAACCCATGATTTTAAATTAAACTCTCATTAAATTACAGTGTNGAGCTCAAGTCCATGAGTTCAAGCATGCTTAAGAGCCAGCTTGTTTAATATAAAAGGGAAAATAATATTAATAAAATGATAAGTAGAATGAACAAATATAAGAGAAATGATAAGAAATCACTTAATCTGAAATACAAAATATTATTTTTTTAAATATTTTTTAATACTTATTTATAAAGCCTTCAAATTTAATATATTTTAAATATGTTTATATTAATATTTTTTTTTTTCAACGGGACCGCTCAGCTAATGAGTCATGTCGGGGCTAAGCTTGAGCTTGGATTGTTAGGTCATCGAGCTCAGTTCGCGAGTCACATATCAAGTCGAGCTCGAGTCGAGCTCACGAGTCGCCTTGACTCACCTACACCCCTAATGAAGATGCCCCAAAAGGATATATGAATGATTATAGCAGGACATCAAATAATGAAAATAAAAAAATAGCTTATTATTATAATTAAGGAGCAATTACTTACAGACCACCCAAAACTTGCTATTTACAAATCAACCCCCCAACTTCATCCATTTTTCCATTTCTCACTCAAATGTCAAAATTCATGGGAAAACCCCAACCCATATGTTTCATATTTATCAAATTCTCAACAGTTTGATCGTGGCACGCGTAAATGCACGTGTTGGGTAGTTTAAGAAGTTTACATGAGGGTTTAATTTGTAAATATCAATATTTCGAATGTTTTATATCCAATTATCCCTAAAATTTAAATTTGGTCTAGGTTTGTGGATTACATAATAAAAGTTCAAGGATTAGATCTTATCAAATTTAGCATTATTGATTAATTTAAAATGCAAATCAATAGCCAATTTATTTCTCTAAAGTGTGGATTCCATAAACCATAATATAGAGAAATTGGATAGTGTGGTTCAATGCATGCTCTAGCAAGATTTAAGATATGCCTTCGAATTAAAACCAAAATTAACTCACCAATCAAGTCACAAATTGATTCACTTATTGGGGTCTTGGTACAGTCTTTGAGATATACCCTAATGACAGACTCATTCCGTCGGGTCGCTGCCTCCACGGTATGCCAAACCTTCTGGGTCATTGCCTCCATGACACACCCATCCATCGGGTCGCTGCCTCCACGAAACATCGACCTTTTTGGGTCACAGCCTTCATGACACACCCATTCATGACACTGTCGACCGCCATATTAGAATATTTTTAATTTAATACACACACACACACACACACACACACACACACAC